>MJUU01064821.1:132240-146688 GCA_002080025.1 Modiolus philippinarum
ATAATTTTCTGATGGAAACTACTACATCGAGTGAGCGGTTGCCATCTTGAATGAGAACGATTTACATGATTTACACCGAAATTTGACAATTTTAAACTTGGAACTAGTTTCCTCAATACCTAAACTGACAGAAATGCGATATTTTTAAATTATTGCAGATATTGGAACTAGGTCCAACTACTTTTAGAAATAAATTACCAATTAGATATTTCGAGTAGAACGGGGTGGGGGTCTTGGGTTTTTCACGATTTTCTATAGGCCACAATGCATATAATCAGAAAACGGGTCTAACATTAAAATAAAATTGGAGCTAATTTCCGAATAATTTATACTGATACAAATCATATCATTGAAATCAGAAATGATTGAAGTTTATGAAACTAGGCCCAACTAAATTTCATAATTAAAATTTAAACCATAAATCAATATTTATTGTAACATTCCCCTCACTCCAATACTAATTACAGTCAGTACGATGACAAGTGGATTGGTCACGTGATTATTGACCAAGACCGATAAAGCTGGATATGGCAACACATACTTAGTGTTCCCATACCTTAATAAGCTAGCGCGGTAGAAATTGTGCTGACAGTCGTAGGTTCAAATCCCAAAGCATACACGGCTTTTTTTCAAAAACAATTTTTCAGCATACACTGATAAGGTATATAAAATTGTCATTCATATCATGTGGTCTACGTAGCGCAATTGGTAAGGTCGTACGGTTCAGTTCTAAATCAAAGTTAGATCACATTAACACGTATATATGAAATGTAGGTAAGTTTTTAAAACAAACATACTTGTGACAGAAGTTGTACTTATACTTCTCAATACAATTTAAGAAATAGGTTAAATTGACGTCAGACTAAGAGTACATGAAAGCTGTCCGGTAACACCCTTTAAACGGACTGAAATACAATGGCTCTGCAGGGGGTATACTGTCGTACAAGGAATAAATGTAGTACATGGGACAAAATACATGTTACTCTAAATACATGGTAAGATTAAGCAAATAAAACAACGACTTCATTGTTATTCTTAATCTTGACGTCACCATGAGGCTTTAAACAAAGAGCTCTTTGTTAAAGACATCCAATAGCAACGATCTGGGCAGAATTCGCTTGCTGAATACTGAATACGCTGCACTCACTAGAATGTATATGATAGCAGCCACTTTATGACTTTAACCTACTTTTATAAAAGTATCTATTAAAACATTTTCTAATTATTTTCACTTTTTCTAACTCGATATCGTCTCATTATAAATGCTATACAACGTTTGCGTGTATAAAAAGTGACATCTTAATTTGCATGTGTATTGGTATATTACTCACCGAATTCTTTTACTTCGAATGTCTTTGAGACCGTTTCTCTCTACGCAAAATTCAAGCATATATTAGAAAAAAAATATGTTTAGTAATTTGACAAATTAATTCTATACAAATTAGCTTATTTCTTTTTGATCTAAAAAATTATTCTTTCTTTTATATGATCAGTTTGGTAGTTTGTGAATATGTGAAATGTATAATAATGTAAAATATACTATGTAGATGTAGTTATTTATTGCCACTGGTATGACATCGTTGCTTATAGACAATAAGTCCCCGAGAGTAATCACCAATCAAATATCCTTCGATTACATATTGTATATTGTAATATACTAATTTAAGAATATTTTGTTTAATTAAATATCTCCCTCGTCAATAGCTCTATCGTTAGCTGATTTGGGGTTTCCATTAACACAAATAAGGATTCTTTAAAGTTTGTTGACATATTTAAAACAAAACCATAATGTAATATTGCAACGATCAAGCAAGTAGCAAAAGTTTCACGTCAACTAGATGTACTTTACAACCCAAGTCGACTCTGAAAGAAACATTTATGACAGCATAAGACGAGATATTGTAGAAGACTGACTTTGCACCGCCCTAAAGATGACTTAAAATTGATAAAAACATTCTCTACATTTTATTATAGATACATTGACTTATTACGAAAATTTGGTTCTACATACAAGGCTCTTATACAACATGGCATTCCACATCCAGACGTCTATGGAAATATCATTTACAAAGCGCATAAATTCAAAAATTGTCCTTCCAAACTTATTAATCCGTTGAAAAAACTTATCCCTAAAGGATATAAATGCAGCATTGTTGTTAAATCTTTACTTCTGGTTTTTGTTGGCAAAAGTATTCATCAGCTTCTAAATGCTTTACACCATAACTAAATTTCAACAATTTTTCATATTGGCAGTATTTGGCATTGCACAATATCATGCTCTTCTTTCATTATCGATGATATTGTTATACGAAATCTATTTAGAAGTTTCTCAATTGAAGTTTCATATGTAAGAAGGCTTGATATCATAGTCAACGGAAATTATGTCCTTAGCTAGCTGTCAGTAACTGCGAGCATTTGTCTGGACAGTACCCGTGTGTATTGTCTTCATGATTTATGTACTTAATTGAAAGGTACTCGTCTTGATAAGGTGGACTTTTTTCTAGGTTGATTTTTACATTGAGTCTTTGTGTATTTATTTTTTAACCACTCGCCACGCATAGGGGAGGGTTTGGAGCCAAGAAAACGAGTTTACGCCCACCGCAATTTTTGCGCCTATCCCAAGTCAGGAATATGTTGGTCATTGGCTTGTCCTTGTCTTCTTATAAAATTTCAGTTTCTTGACATTCGGGTTATTGGATGTGGTTTGTATCCATTGATTTATTCACTTTTGTACCATTTTGGGGGCCATTTAGGGCTTGCTATATGGTGTGAGGTTCCTTACTGTGTTGAAGACCGTACGGTGACCCCTAGATGCTTTGTTTTGGGTGGTTTAAACATGGATATGGGATGTTGTCTCCTTGACATTTACCCCATTTCCTTTCTTTTTCATATTTACATTTGATTCCAACCATTCAAATGTAAAATCTCCTTATGACTACTGTCAATCAATAATTCTACAAACACAATCTATGTAATCCGTAGTCAATCAATTAACAACAATGTGTAAAGTGTGTCTTTTTCACAACAGGCAGTCTTTCAGAACTTCGGCTTGGGGTGTAAAGGTACATGTCTTTGAAATAACTTTTGCCACTCGCTTGACCGTTGAAACAATCTTACCGACTGCTTGACTTCTATCCTCCACAATCCATACGTTGTGAGGGAAGACAGTTGCAAATCTCCACCAACCACGCCATAAGGTGACCGTAAACCAAGAAACTGTTTAATTCTATTCTGATTTGGATCCTATTATATATTGTTACATAACAAAATTTTAAAAAAATCACATTATTACTATACAATCATCGGAAAATATTTTCTTTTCATGCAGACAATCAACATTTTAAACTAAATATATTTTGTTGCAGCATTTTGTTATCTTAAGCCAAAAACATATAAAAACTGAAATATATTGTAGACAACTCAAGATAATTTTGAAGGATTTCTCGGTTTTTGCCATTTTGGCTGGAGTCAACAGCAAAAATTAATGTATACATAGTTAGGTACACTAAAGTACAAATAGACTTCTTGTAATAAATTTCAGCAATATGATAACTTTTGAAATGCCATTCACTTAAGTAAGTCTCGAAAAATCTTTTCCAATTAAGTTCAAAATTTTCATTTTAAATAACAAATTTCATTCAAATTAAACGCAAATTATAGACGCAAGGTCTATATTTGAGACGAACTATAACTTTATCACCTATTTTAACCTTTTCTTTCAATACGTGAATATTTTTTACAATACATATAGATATTTGGACAATATTTTAGCTTTACATAATCCTGAATTTTCTAAATTTACAGACGAAATTTATTCTGCCGAACTTACTTTTAATATCCTATAGGAACAATGATCATACTCTTTTTCTTGACCTTGATATATCAATAAATCAAGGAAAGTTAAACACTAAAGTTTATGATAAAAGGGATGATTTCTCTTTCGCTAAAGTTAATTTTCCCCATCTCCACGGCGATGTTCCGTTAGCTCCTTCTAACGGGGTATACATTTCACAACTTGTTCGATATGCACGAGTATGTAGTGATGTCTCCGACATCAATGACCGCAATCTTTGTCTAACTGAAAATTTTCTGCATCAAGGGTTTAGATATCATAAATTGATAAAATCATTTGCAAAATGTTATTATGGATACATTGAATTATTAAGAAAACTTGGTTCTACATGTCGGACTCTTATACTAAAGGGCATGTCACATCCAAACTTCTATGGAAATATAATTTACAAAGCGCATAAATTCAAAAATTGTCCTTCCAAACTTATTAATTTGTTGAACAAACTTATTCATAAAGGATATAAAAACAGCATTGTTGTTAAATCTTTACTTTTAGCTTTTGTTGGCAAAAGCATTGATCAGGTCCTAGATGCTTTACACCATAACTAACTTAAAACAATTTTTAATATTGGCAGTGTTTGGCTTTATACAATATGATGTTATTGATGATGTTGTTATACGAAATCTTTTTAGAAAACAACGGCAGTAGAATACCGAAGGAACAAAGCACAAGATTACACAAATCAAAGTCCAGAGACAAGGCAAAAGCAAGAACACCAAAAGACGGAAGACCAAAGAAACATGCCCACAAAACACACGAACATTATATATACAACACAAAAACAGTGTGAACTCTTAATTAACAAGAGTGACATCAGGTAGTATTTCAGAAGTATTTCAATTGAAGATTCATATGTAAGAAGGCTTTATATCATAGTCCACGGAAATTATGTCTTTAGCCAGCTGTCAGTAACTGCGAGCATTTGTCAGGACAGTACCCGTGTGTATTGTCTTCATGTTTTATGTACTTCATTATAAGGTACTCGTCTTGATAAGTTGGACTTTTTTTCTAGTATGATTTTTACTGTGAGTCTTTTTGTGTGTTTATTTTTTTGCCATTCACCAAACATAGGGGAGGGTTTGGATCCAAAAAACGAGTTTAACCTCATCGCAAATTTTGCGCCTGTCCAAAGTAGGCATTGGCTTGTCCTCGTCTTCTTATAAAATTTTAGTTTCTTGATATTGGGGTTAGTGTATGTAGTTTGTTTCCATTGATTTATTTCCTTTTTTACCTTTTTGGGCCATTTAGGGCTTGGCTTATGATGTGAGGTTCCTCACTGTTTTGAATACCGTACGGTGACCCCTAGACCTGGAGATAGGATGTTGTCTCCTTAACATTTACCCCATTTCCTTTCTTTCTCATATTTCTCTTCCATTCTATGCGAGTTATTTTAGATTTGTCTTACATTCCATGCTTTTACAAGTAACTGTTCTTCGATTACATGAATGAAATAATATAATTTCAGAAAAATGAGGGAAAGACAAGACGTATTTTGTTGAAAACCACACTGATCCAAACAAGAAGTACACTGAGACTGACGTTATAAAAATGTTAGAATTTTTTATCGACAATATTTTTTGTCGAATTCGGAGGTCGTGTTTTCCAACAGACAATAGGATTCCTATGGGAACCAACTGTGCGCCGCTTTTAGCTGACCTTTTCCTTTATACGTACGAGGCCAAGTTTTTACAAGAGCTTATTCAAAGAAAACAAAAACATTTAGCCCAGTCCTTTAATTTCAGCTTCCGCTACATAGACGAAGTACTTTCTCTTAATATTCCTAAATTTAAGGAGTATTTCCATCAGATCTATCCCAATGAGCTTGAAATTAAAGAAACAACTGAAACACCTACTTCAGCTTCGTACCTAGATCTTTTATTGTATATTGACGAAGATGGACGTTTGAAATCTAAGCTATATGACAAGCGCGATGATTTTAATTTCCCAATTGTGAACTTTCCCTTTCTAAGCAGCAATATACATACCTCTCCAGCCTATGGAGTGTACATTTCACAGTTGATTCGTTACTGTCGAGCGTGTAGGTTGTACAATGATTTTTTTAACAGAGCAAAAACACTGTCCCAAAAGCTGCTTAGTCAGGGATTTGTTCAACCTATATTAATTTCATCCCTCAAGGAATTCTATGGTCGTCACCATAACATCATTGAAAGATATGACGTGTCAGTATCCCAAATGAAAGTGAACATTTTCAGCTAGATTCACGTCTTCCCGGATTTGACTACCGACTTTGACATTTTCCCGGATTGAATCAATCACAGTGTAACGGGTGCTGTTAACAGAGCAGGACATGCTTACCCTTCAGGAGCACCTGATGTCACTCTCAGTTTCACTGGAGTTCGCACTGTGAGTGACTTTGTTTTGAATGTTGTAATTTCTATTCCTGTGCTTTGTATCTGTCTAACGTCATTGTTTTCTGTGTTCTCCCTTTGACCGTGTCTTTGGACTTCGATTTTTGTAAATTTCACCCCTTTGTTCCTTCGGTATTCTACTGCCGTTGTTATAAAAAAAATTGTTTTAATTAGGTGGTAAATATTAATATAATCGTGTAAATAAAGACATTTAAATGTTTATTTGATTTCTATATTGTTATATCATATTTGAATATACATTTCATACACAAGTAAATATAAAATACAAAAATATTTTACTCACATATATCACGATATTAAACGGAGCAGTTTCTGGCCTTAGATTTGGATAAATTCCAACTGCTCGGAATTGAACTAAAATAAATACAAAGCTTGGTGTTGTTTTCAAACCTTTGTAATATCTGTCTTACTGATTCACAAAAATCTCTTTGAATGCATAATGGCACGTAATTTCGTGAATGGATATGACTAAATTTCCTTAAAAGAACAAACAAAAATGTACGTGCAATACATTGTAATACGTTGCAGAATTTTAAATTATTTTTTATTGAAATGTTATGATAAAAGGGTATGGCTTTTATAGAAATTCAATCGCTCAAATGCGCATTATGGTGCTAAAAGCCTTGATTTTGTTATAGCGTGAATTATTTCTGAGTTATTTGGTTAAGATTTTGGATAAAAAGAGCTACAACGAGTTGATCATAAAAAGAGGTAGACCATATCATTCGCCATACTAATTTTCCAAATGTCCTACGTTTTCTCCAAATTTCTTCCAGAGCTGGTCATATGTTATATACACTTTTATTACAAAATCAATTCAAATGCATTAACTTAGATGAAAGATTCAGCCACTAAACTTCTGACAGATATGTACAATTTTTGTGATTTTTCGTCAAAATTCGTTATGTAACACCTGCAGACCTAAACTAAACTTACTGCCATTTTTAAGGCCAAATGTCTATACACTCCAAGCAAAAAAAAAGGATTTGGTTCTTGGTATCCTCCGAAGAGTGCTTGTCATCTTTTTTTTAAATGTTCAGTGCTTAAATGGATACAAAAGACTATCTGCTGCCATTTTTTTACTTCTGATATGTCAGAAAAATATCAATACTATTCCTCGGAAGTACACGTATCACAGACCACCTTGAAGGGTTTCCACAACATAAGCATAATTTGAAATCTCAAAACATAGGAACACAATTTGGCCATACTTTTTTTTTCATAACGAGGTACATGTGTAGTTATATGAATTTTTTGTCTTAATTCATACAATATTTGGAGGAATAAAACTACCATAAAAAGGTCTACAGCACAACTATCATTAAAAGGCAAGGAAATTCAACAATGTCGTGAATGAATGCATTTTTCTATGTGATTTTGGTGTTTCCATGGGATTTTAAAATATTTTCATGATAGAAAACCAATCCCATTGAGAATAGAGAAACCGCATTCAAATATTTTAAAATCTCATGGGATTGAATTTTCAAATGGGATTATGAAATTCCCATGTTTAATAATTTTCTGCTGTGTACAATTATGCTAGGTCCAATGAAATGTCTCACCTGTTTATGCACACTACACGTACTTTTAACCTGGATATGGTAAGTTGTCTCCTTGACATTTACCCCATTTCCTTTGTTTTTCATGTTTGTACTCTTATAAATAATGGAGCAATATTTGAAATCATTGCAGTTGCAAATTTAGATTGAAATGAGTAAAATTCATTTTTCTCAAAGTTAAAAGTAAATTAATGTGCGTCGTTACCTTTAAAAAACTGAAATAGATTGATAAAAAAAAATGTTTTTGCCTGAAACACTTTACATTAATTCTGCAATATATCCATTTAAATGTCTCACTGGTCTATTATGAATATGTATATAAACTATGCTCTATAGCTAAAGGATTTTGAACGGTTTAATTAAATATTGAATACCGGTTTCCGTTTCCGATTGAATGAACGTAAAATATTAAAAAGCTATTTCCGTTTTCCCGTTTTTCATTGGCTAAAACTATGAATAGCGTTAAACTCAAATTTCCGATACTAATCGGAAAATAGGGGTTTTCATATGAAAACATACTTTCCGTTGAATTTCGATCGGAAACTTCGGTTTTCGTTCGAAAAAATGAGGTATTCCGCAAAAAAACTATGTATACCGACCCGCAACCCCAAGTTTCCGTGTTGTATACCTCGTATTTCGCGCAAAAACCCTGGTTGTCGTTCGGAACACTTGGTAAACCGCATTTTTGTGACTTTCGCGTGCCATAATACTCCAGGCGAAAAGATTGAAGAAATATTTTATCTGCATGCATCAGTCTATTGTTCTGTTTTTGTCCGTACATCGAGATACATAAATATGATTCCTAAACAACTAATCTCTTATTTACAATCTTGTATAGATTGTGCATGCTCTCCTCTAGTTTGTACAACTTTACCTTTGTCACCGGGTTTATATAAGGGTCGACTGAGCTGTATAAATATTGACGAAGCTTTCTCCGTTAGTCTGATGTTTCGAGCTGTTTTCTTGAAGAAAACTCGACCAGACCCTGAAACCTGAATCTTGTAATTGGACCCTGCTTCTGCGTCTGGGGGAACCTACAAAAAAGTAAAACAACGCTTGAATAAATTTACAATGGCACTTCACCTTTTATTTTCTTTTTATTATAAGTTTTGGGGATGCACTCATTGTCGGGAAATATCACATTTATTTGTACTCGCTGCGAAGCATGCTCTGTAAATCGCGCATTTCTACCGGTTTCTCAAGCTCGTTAGATAAATTCACTATTTTACAACAATTTATACATCTGAGTCTTCATCAAAAACTCAAAAGACTTATTAGAATATCTATCTTCAACTGAACTCAACCACTGCAACAGTGTCAAAACATTTGATTTTTTCTACTCTCTATACTACTCTTCCAAGCGATAAGCTAAAGTCAGTACTCCGGTATTTAATACATCAGTCTTTCTGTACTAAAAAGGGTCAAAGAAGATATTCATATTTAGTGATAGGTAAAGATGGGGCCTATTTTGTTAAACATTACACTGATTCACACAAAAAGTATACAGAGGAGGATGTCATCGCAATGCTGGAATTCTTAGTTGATAACATATTTGTAGAATTTGGAGGACAAGTTTTCCAGCAGACAAAAGGGATACCTATGGGGACTAATTGTGCGCCACTTTTAGCAGATTTGTTTCTTTATTCGTATGAAGCCAGGTTCATACAAGGGCTAGTTCAGAAAAAAAACAATAAGCTAGCCAAATCCTTTAATTTCAGTTTCCGTTATATAGATGATGTTCTTTCATTGAACAATCCTCAATTTAAAGATAACCTTCATCTTATATACCCAAATGAACTCGAAATTAAAGAGACCACTGATACACCATCATCAGCATCATACCTGGACCTATACATCTACATTGACAACTCTGAACGTCTGAAAACACCACTTTACGACAAGCGTGATAATTTCGACTTTCCAAAAGTGAACTTCCCTCTTTTGAGCAGTAATATTCCCACTTCTCCGACATATGGCGTGTACATTTCACAACTCATTCGCCATTGCCGTACCTGTAGTTTGTACAGCGATTTTGTCAACAGAGCGAAATTACTGTCTCAAAAACTTATAAATCAAGGGTATGTTCAGTCACTGTTGCAATTGTCACTAGAGAATTTTATGGTGGTCACCATGATTTGACAGACCATTACAATGTTTCTGTTTCACAAATGAGAACAGATATTTTTGGGTAGATCCAGAGTTTGTTACCGGACTGACTAACACCGACTGTGACAAATCCGGACTTTTCACTGGCAGTGTGACGATCATGCTTACCCTTCCGGAGCACCTGATGATACCTCAGTTTTTATAGGGGTTCACACTGCTAGTGCTTTAGTTTTTTGTGGCGTTCTTATTCATTTTTATTAATTTGTTTTGTCTTTGTCATACTGTCTCAATTCTTATTGCTGTGAGTTGCCATGATGTTGGATTTATGATTTTAGAATTTCCTCTTTCCTTTTCTTGCTTCGGTATTCGTTTGCCGATGTATTCAACAAATTACAATATTCATAATTGTATTAAAATTTAGTTTGTTGTACCTAATCATATATGTTTGTACTGTTATATGCCTCCATCAGCGGAAAATCCAGTGGTATAAAATTATCTCCCTTCTAGAAAAACTCTTCCGTGTTCATAACGCTTTTAGAACAAATCAACAGCATGGCGACGAAAATAAACAATCGACAAAATGTCAAGATTTCACAAGAAATAAACATATACAATAATTAGTGAAAAACGTCATTCAATTCCCAGATCTTTACTTTGTACAGTATAGAAAGAGACGTACCATAACAAATCACTTGGAAAGACATAATTTTAATCCTTTAGACATAAAATCACAGACATACTATCACTGTGATAGACCTAAAGAGCCATAAAACAGAGTGGAGAGGATTTAATTTTATTTCCCATTTTACCTGTAATTTCTTTGAAGTCTACCTGCTTAATTAAAAATTTTACCTGTAAAACAGGAAATGTCCTGACAAAACTTCTGTTTTATTGCCCCAATAAAAATGTTTCCAAGGAAAAAATTAATCCCCATTACTTTCCAAGACATTCCTACTATCACAGTGATTAGTTATGGTATGTCTCTTTCTGTACTGTAGATTAAACTGGCCTCCAAGAAGAGGTAATATGTGAATTCCTTGCATAATTCACTGTCGTGATGAAAATATTCAATGGACAGACTGGTCAAAATCAATTGCCATAGGTGTTAAAATCCATGTACCCAGACAAGATTATATGTACAGATAGATTTTTTAACATACTTTATTTTTAGGTCAATTTTGTGACGATTCTTGCATAAGAAACGATGAGATCCAAAATTCATTCTTTGTTACTAGGCAAAATCATATCGTCGGGAAACAGCCTCATTTTCTTTTTATACCAACGATCTCAAAGGGTAATCATTAACACAAGATCTCATTGGTTCAATCAAGGAAAAGGGCGTGTCTGCAGATAAAGCCCATTCTAAGACCCCGCGTGCTTAGTGAGTAAAATTCGATTTTGTTTATGTAACCTGGGCGATTGCGAGGTAGAAATGGTCGTTTTATGTACTTTATGTCGTCGAAACCACTGCGTGTGCCCAGTCCAAAATTCATTCTTTGTTACTAGGCAAAATCATATCGTCATGAAACAGCGCTATTTTCTTTTTATATCAACGATCTCAAAGGGTAATCATCAACACAAGATCTCATTGGTTCAATCAAGGAAAAGGGCGTGTCTCCAGATAAAGACCCCACTTGCTTAGTGAGTGAAATTCGATTTTGTTAATGTAACCTAGGCGATTGCGAGGTGGAAATGGTCGTTTTATGTACTTTATTTCGTCGAAACCACTGCGTGTACCCAGTCCAAAATTTGCAAATGAATCGATGAATATT
Organism: Modiolus philippinarum; assembly: GCA_002080025.1. Classification (NCBI taxonomy): domain Eukaryota; kingdom Metazoa; phylum Mollusca; class Bivalvia; order Mytilida; family Modiolidae; genus Modiolus; species Modiolus philippinarum. Next base: position 143,921 of record MJUU01064821.1, read on the forward strand.
TAGTTGCAAAGTATATTTTTCCTGCAAATTTCCGTTATAAAGAAATACTTAGATGCAAAACTCTTTGGGACCAGGTATATTCCGGGAAATCTCATTTTTCATTAAAAAATATGCAAGAAATATCAAAAAGTCTTTTAAAATGTCATATGTCAATATCAAGATACGTCACATGAACATAACAGAGTATAAATGTTCATGTTATAAGTAACTTTTATCAGGTCCTGACAACGAGTTACACATTAAAATCGACATTTTTATCTTTTCTTAACGAGAGTTCATATTCTATTGTTTAAATACCTTCGGATTTCAGACTGCCATGGGCCAGTGATTTGTTTTATAAATATTGCTTACTTACTTACTTATTTACTTTACATTGAATATATGCTACATCTTTACCTAGGATAATGTTTTGACGTCTTTGAATTACCGTGTGAATACCATCACTGAAATATGTACTGCTCAACACTGCCGCTTAAATGTTTTACCATAATTTCCCGAAATAGTATAAAAAGAAAAAAAACTTTGACAGCATATAAATATGTGTGGTATAAAATTTTGCTAGAGACTGCATGCGTTTCTGATTTCACCTTTTTCACTACTTACTCTTAATTTAAGCAGTCTTGGATTTCCTGGAAAAAAAATAACAAACATTAATTTAAAAATTCACTCAACAATTAAAAAACTTCACATTTTTAAAATTGAATAAGCTCAAAATTGCGTAAATATATTCTTTTGATTTTTTACAAGGATAAACTGACGCCAACATATGATGATTGATTCAGTGCCACTTAAAGGAGGATAACTCTAATTGGTATTCTCTTGAAAAAAAATAAAAAACGAAAATATGTTGACCAATGGTTACAACCTTATCAAGATCTGGAAAAATATAATAGAATATCTATCTCCCTCAACCCAGAACAGTTTGATAACCATCGCTATCACCATTCGAGTTATTTTTCCCAAGTTCCAATGAATAAATTAAACTAGTAGAAACCTGTAGACGAGGGCTTCGAATGGCTCCCTTACTCAGAATGGGGCAATATAGAAATTTAAGACAGAGCTATATTTACTGGAATCATTTGCAAAATAAAAAAAGGTTGAAAAATATGATTGAGAACTATTTTCCATAATTTTAAATCGTGAAAAAAGTTTGACACTCATATGATACTTGTATAATACAATTATGGTCTTTTATAAAGGTCTATTTAAACCGATATCGAGCGTCAGTCAACATAATTGATATTTAGAGGTATATTTAAACCGATATCGACCGATACAAAAGACCGTAATTGTTTTATTATATAATTAAAAAGTAAATATATTTAACAATAATCTGTGTTAAAATAAAATTCATCAATCTTCACGAAAGTTGAAAATTCTTGATCAAAAACAAAAGAGAATCGACTTTAATTTTGTGTAAATATGACAAAGGTTGGCTAACCGAAAACTTATTTGCCTTTCTTTGGCATTTCGGTAATATTTGATTTCCAATGACACCTTCTGACATCGACATTGTACATAATGTTTTTCTTTTTTGGGTCGAGTTTGCATAAAATAAACACAATATTCAGAAATTATGGACAGACGTAATGCTACTGATTAGTCAAACTCAATTCAGCTCAGAAATGTAAAATTAAATATATGAATTGAAATTTGGTAACCTGAAAAATAGACCCTTTTTATTTACACCAATTGCTGCTAAAAATTTTGTTCAGTATATATCCACTACTCCTCCTAAACCACTGATTGGAATTTTATGAAACTTATGCAGGAACTTAAAAGCGTATTTTAGATATTTTACGAAAGGATATGGAGTAAATGAACATGAGACCATAACACATATGTTAACTCCGACTGCAATAATTTTAATGAGCTATATGGCCATTTCGGAAATTATGTCTACTTTGTATTTTGCTGTCCAATAAGTCCCTTTTTTCTCCAGGTGCATATTAAAATCAGGAAGAGGTAGGAACGGGGTACTGAGGCCCACTTGGCCACAATCTAGTTTTTTGTACATTTGTGTTTTTTTTTTTTTTTTTTTTTTTTTTTTTTTTTTTTTTTTTTNTTACTGGGGGTGATAATTTTTAGATGTGTAATGAAATTGGACATCAATCTTGTAAATGAAGTGTTTGCTTTATATTTACATATATTTCGTGTATTTTATGCATTTACTAAGGTTTTGTATGTTTTAATTTCTATTGATCATATATTTTTAGACAAGAAATTGTATCTTTAACATACTTGACAAATTTCAGAATCATTTAAACAAAAATATCTTTTTTATATATTATTGTACACAAGGACGTATATTTAGAATATACGTCCTTGGTGCACATTAATCAATTGTTGTAAAATATTTGTGCACATTTTTAGAAAATAAAGATAATCATTTTATTGTAGTACCTTTAATAATTGGTTTCTTCCAGCACCCCCAACAAAAAGGGAAAAAAAATAGAAAATAAACGAGGAATAAATAAACATTTTATTGTGTTATGAAATACTGTAATGTTTAACTATAATCAATGCCGGCAAAATAGCCTTACTTTTGGATATATGAAGCTTGGTCGTAGTATTTGTTGTTTCTGCAGCAACCTGGCTAACAAAAAGCGTCTTATTTTATTTTAGTAGTCAGGTGGTGTTGAATTATCAACCACATAAAGGGTTTTCTTTATAAATAAATCACAGGGACTTGCTCCCGGTCTAGAAAAAAATTGTTTCCTATCAAATATGAATCTCGGAGATTCATATTTGATAGTAAACATTTTTTT
>MJUU01064821.1:152300-176048 GCA_002080025.1 Modiolus philippinarum
TAGTAGGGTGCCCAAGAGACGATTTTTCAGATTTTGGGTTAACGGAATAACACACACCTGTATTATAAATGTTTGGAAAGAAGATACCTTTGCACATCGAAATGACGATGTCGTAGAGATTGAATTTGGTCACATTTTATTTTAGATGGGGTCAAAGGTCAGCTCCTAAAATTTTGAAAATTTTGATGCATTTTAAAGTGAGCTTCAATTCACAGATAAAACTGCAACGATATTCGAATATTATTGTAAATTTGATTGGGGTGGTTCTTTAGTTTTATTTTTATAATGATTTGTCAGTAGTCTTTATTCAAAAAGTTTCAAAGTTGGCATTTTGTTTAAGAGGTTCGTCATTTTGAATATTTGCACCTCCGTGATATGAGGGGTTCTTTCGGATATAAACAACTGCGCATTTCTGACTTTTATATGATTATTCTTTAAAGGAAAGCTTGAATTTAATTTTAAAACGAACCGCTAAACAATAAACTTAGTTTAAGCGACATAAATCGTACTTTTGATATTGATATAAATTATTCAATTTCCCCCAAAAACACACACTGATATAAATCTTAGTAAAACCGTTCCGACTGAAACAAAATCCTATTATATTATCTGCAATGATATGTAAAAGTGATTTTAAACGTGAAAACAAACTTATGTGCTTGGAAAATCAAAACACAAGCAACATAAAATTGTCACTAGATTCCCGCTATTTAACTAGACTTAGGCTTGTCAAGTAATTTTGACAAGAGAATGATTTGAGTTATCATTCGTTGTACACTTGAAAGAACATGACGATGACCAATTGGCATAGTTTGTCTTCACATCGACTAAAAGTTGAAAGTTTTACGCAAATTTTGGCTTTTTAATTGTTGATTTCTCTTTAACGGTGGACATTACATTCATGATTTTTGGTGTATATGTACAATTCGTTTATGTACTTTCGTTAAAGTTAGAATTTTTCAGAAATAAAGCATAGTTATTTCGCATTCAATGAAAATGTCGTTAATTTCGACTAAAATTTACCCCGACATTGATACCGATAAATTACAAAAACCAGTCAAAAATAACTTGCATTCTATAATTCAAATAAATATTTCAGGTCTTGACTTTACCGTGAATAAGTTTTATTAGAATATAAGAGAGTACTCCTATTTTCTATAACTTTCTCTGTCTCTGTGGTAACTGATTTTGATGTCAATTTCCACGCGTCAATGATCCAATAACTAAATACCGAAGTTACTGTGAATTTTTTTCTGCATATGCGCATTTCGACAACTTATGTCTCTTCAGTGCAGATAAGATCTAAATGTTTGGAAGACCATAAAGTCAAAAATGTTTAAAAACTGATAGAGAACAAATTACCAAATATGATCTAATAGTAGGGTGCCCAAGGTCCAAAAAGACGCTTAGTTTTCAAGTTTTGGTTAACGGAATCACACACGGCTAATTCTTCTTTTAAATGATAGAACAACTATTAAATTTCAAATTTTTAGCTGTCGTAGAAAGTTCCTGTGGTCACGATTTCTCTAATTTCTCCTTAAACAGTGCTTAGGATATGGTATCTTTAAAGTTATAGAAAATAGTAGTACTCTCTTATATTCTAATAAAACTTATTCACGGTAAAGTCAAGACCTGAAATATTTATTTGAATTATAGAATGCAAGTTATTTTTAACTAGTTTTTGTAATTTATCGGTATCAATGTCGGGGTAAATTTTAGTCTAAATTAAAGACATTTTCATTGAATGCGAAATAACTATGCTTTATTTCTGAAAAATTCTAACTTTAACGAAAGTACATATACGAGTTGTACATCTACACCAAAAATCATGAATGTAATGTCCACCGTTAAAGAGAAATCAACAATTAAAAAGCCAAAATTTGCGTAAAACTTTCAAATTTGAGTCGATGTGAAGACAATCAATGCCAGTTGGTCATCGTCATGTTCTTTCAAGTGTACAACGAAAGATAACTCAAATCATTCTCTTGTCAAAATTACTTGACAAGCCTAAGTCTAGTTAAATAGCGGGAATCTAGTGACAATTTTATGTTGCTTGTGTTTTGATTTTCCAAGCACATATGTTTGTTTTCACGTTTAAAATCACTTTTACATATCATTGCAGATAATATAATAGGATTTTGTTTCAGTCGGAACGGTTTTACTAAGATTTATATCAGTGTGTGTTTTGTGGGGAAAATTGAATAATTTATACCAATAAGAAAAGTAGTATTTATTTCGCTTAAACTAAGTTTATTGTTTAGTGGTTCGTTTTAAAATTAAATTCAAGCTTTCCTTTAAAGAATAATCCTATAAAAGTCAGAAATGCGCAGTTCTTTATATCCGAAAGAACCCCTCATATCACGGAGGTGCAAATATTCAAAATGACGAACCTCTAAAACAAAATGCCAACTTTGAAACTCTTTGAATAAAGACAACTGACAAATCATTATAAAAAATAAAACTAAAGAATCACCCCAATAAAATTTACAATAATATTCGAATATCGTTGCAGTTTTATCTGTGAATTGAAGCTCACTTTAAAATGCATCAAAATTTTCAAAATTTTAGGAGCTGACCTTTGACCCCATCTTAAATAAAATGTGACCAAATTCAATCTCTACGACATCGTCATTTCGATGTGCCAAGGTATCTTCTTTCCAAACATGTATAATACAGGTGGGTGTTATTCCGTTAACCTAAAATCGGAAAAATCGTCTTTTGGGCACCCTACCATAAATAGAAAGCCAAAATCAGCTAAGGACAGAGCTTTGCATGAGGGATATACTCCTAGTTTCAACAAAATTTACAAAAGTTACATTTTGTAAGGTTCCAAATAGAATCGCCTTTCGGGTCAGCACCGAAGTACTGACTACTGGGCTGGTGAAATACATATTACATCATAACATCAACACAGAACACAGGAAGGAAATTAAACTTATTTTTAGCAATAAAATAATATATTTCAAGTGGCCAAAATATATTCAACTGTTTTAGGCGAATGAATTAATAGGTGTGTACGCACGAATCTCATTTTTTTCCATTTCTTCTTCTTGCCAATGGAATAAAAAATAATGCAGAAAACATAATGCAATGAGCACGGAATTCAAAAAAGAATTGCCATGACGTTGGTTTGACCTGATGTGTGACCTCTAGAACAACCAATGAAAATACGGCTGAAAAGTTATATATAGTCTAGTCGTATGAAAGGCCAATGAAATGATAGCATAAAAGTTATCACTAAGTGATACGAAAACTCATCTTATCGTGTAAGAAATAGATTGCTGCCTCATCATAAAAGAAATACACTTTTTTATTGACCTATTAATCAATAATTCCCGATATCATCGATCGAGGTAAATATTTGTCTTTCAGTGTTAAAAAAGAGGATAAGATCATACCAGGCTGAAGCTAGCAGCCAAAAGCTAGCAGCCACTTTTTTGGATATGTCTAAAAACCAAATAAACGCATAAGACTATCAACTATTTAGAAGCCAGCAGCCAAATTGCTAGCAGCCACTTTTGGGGTAAGTATGAAAACCGAAATTTTAAATAAGATCCAAACGTTCATTAAGTGCTAACAAATAATTATTGGTCTAGTTGTACATATAATTAATGATCAATACTGCTGATAAAGATTACATTATGGTGGAATTGTGTCATATTTGGGTTAATGAACTTTTGAAAACGCCAAAACATTAAATGTAAGATTTTAAGTAAGTCATTACTTAATCTACAAGCCTTAATTATAGAAAACGTGGCAAAGATTTATAATTTTTATCTTTTTGTTATTTTTCTTTCTTTTTTGTTGTTGTTTTTTATGCATTGTTTTTTATGGGAAAATTTTAAAAGTTGAATGATTATGAAGGCATGTTATAGACGACAGATCCGTGCACTGAGCATCCAAATAGCCAGGAAAAGCCACTTTACATAATTTCTGATGTACATTCCGAGAAAAAGCCGGTATTTAGTCAGCGCCAACATCTTCTACCTAAACTCGTTGCGCCCACAGCCATCTTCTACTCAATCTCGTTGTGCTCGAATATAGTTCCTAGCTATTTTGGTGAATTTGATCTTAATGTGTTTCCTTTTCAATTTTTTATAAATTATTTAAGTTTTTATATAGATCAGGGTATGTAAAATCCATTATTAAAATTTGTTTTTTTCCTATATTTAAGCAAATCTTAAAAAAAAGGCCAGGTAGAAAGTGTATGAATTTCGTCCCTTGACTTATAAACTTTGGTTCTCTAATATTGTGAACTGTCAAAAAAGGAGAACCTGAGGACTCGGGCTAAGGAGAGTACGAGGACATGTGATTGAACTTTGCCTCGGGTAGTTTTCTCTGGCGAGGCAAAGTCGAGACATCTTGAAAAGTGAAATTGTTGAGACAACCCATGTTATACAACCTATAGGGACCGAACCGGGCACTACTCACCTGGACAGTCATTGTGTAGAATGTTCTAGTATTTCTGCTTCAGACTCTGCAATATCGACCAAAACTTTGGCTCGGGCGATTTTTTTCTTGCGAGACAAAATGTGGTTGTTGGGTGATTTTTTCCCATTTTTGGAAACCATCTGTGAGTGAGCCGTGCATTTACCCACCTTTGGACTCGAGCTATGGTGTCATTGATATCCTGTGATATCGGTTCGAACTTTGTCTCGGGTAGTTTTCTATTGGGAGGCAAAGTCGAGACATCTTGAAAAGTGAAATTGTTGAGACAACCAATGTTAGACAACCTTTAGGAACCGGACCGTGCATTTACCAACCTGGGCAGTCATGGTGTTGAATGTTCTAGTATTTCTGCTTCGGACTCTGCAATATCGACCAAAACTTTGCCTCGGGTGATTTTTTTTCTGGCGAGACAAAATGTGGTTATTAAGTGATTTTTCCCTTTTTTGAAACCATCTGTACCTCAGTTTGTTATCGTTGAAGTATATTCAAATTCTTCAAATTATTTATTTACCAAAGCCATATAACTATAGGTATATTGTCACAATAAAAGTCATTCAATAACAAAATACCGAAATAACCGTTTAACTAAATTTAGTTTCTGCATATGGCCATATCAACAACTTATGTCTCTTCAGTGCAGATTAAATCAAAATATTTGGAATCCCAATACCAAAAATGTGTAAAAGCTGATAGAGAATAAATTAGCAAAAGGATCTAAATAGGAAAGGCAAAGTCAGCTAAGGTCACAGCTGTATAGTATTCCCTAGTTTTCAACAAAATTTCTCAAAATTAGATACTAATTAAATAAAATCGATTTTCTGGCCAGCACCGAAGTACTGGCTACTCGGTTGGTGAATACCCTCGGGGACTAATAGTCCACCAGCAGTGGCATCGACCTAGTGGTAATAAATATTAAAGTACAGTAGTTACTGTGAATTTATTTTCTGCATGTGGCCATTTCGACAGTGTAGATCAAATCAAAATATCTGGAAATCCAGAACCGAAATATGTGCAAAAGCTGATAAAGATAAGAATATAAGCAATATAAGGATGAAGCTTAGAAACGCGGGAAATGTGAGCAGTTAATGTCCTCTTATTGTCTACATCCCAGTACTAGATGTTACAATCCTTTGAATGTAGGGTCCGATTCATTATGAAACCATCATTGCATTTCTTTGCTTGTTTGTCCTTAAACGCCTTTTTTTTTCTTTTTCAGATGAAAGAAATAAAATGGCACCAACTTTTAGAGTAATGGTTATTCCGACATATTACGTTGTCATTTTATTTATCAAATTATGTAAAATGGTAATAAATTATACATTCCAGTAAGAAGATTAGAATACTTTCTATTGAACTGAAAATTCGCTTTGTCTGTAATTCAGTGCATAGTTATCAAACTAAATACTCCAATACATCATTCAGAAGTGTTTTTTTTTTTCATTTGTATCGTGAATCTGCAAACAGCTTCAACATGTTGCCAGTTTTGTTTGTACAAAAATCAGACATGATAAAGCACGCAACAAATTAACATGACACATCTACAGTTGTACTTTCAATTTACGCCCTGATGACATCAAAATACGTGTAAATGTTTAAGAAAAACTATTCTTATTTTTTCTTAAATAATCAACACTTATTACTTCTGTTTCGATATATGATGATATGTTTAGAACATTATACATTTTAAGTTATTAAATACATCGTAAATATCACAAGAATTCCCATCTTCCAAAGTCAAGTGTTTGAGGTCCAGGTCGTTCCCCATTATTGCGGGCTGGAAGTATGAAATAAGCCTTTTTGTCTCGCCTGCGATGGAAGTCGCGAAAGCGAGACATAGCGATCCAAAATTCCGTCGTCGTGTCGGCGTCGGCGTCGTCGGCGTCGTCGGCGTCGTCGGCGATGTCAACATTTATTTTAACCCTGTGGTTAAAGTTTTCTGAACATCAATATCTTCATCAAATCATTATGGAATCATTTTAAATATGGACAGAAGCAAGAAAATGGTCTGAAAATTACCTCTAGCTGAAAAATTTGTAAAATTTTTTTTAGTTTTTCCATATTTTTTCCGTATTTGGACTTACTTTTTTGCATTAGAAATTTGTTTTAACCCTGTAGTTAAAGTTTTTTAGAAGTAAAATTAAGCTATTAAATCTTATTGGAATTTCACAAAAAGTGGTCAAAAGAAAATAACCTCTATCTGAAAAAATAGAATTTATTTTTTCTAGTTTTTCTGTATTTTTTCCAAATTTTACTTAGTTTTTTGCTATAAAAGTTCAATGTTAGTTGTTAAGAAGTAGAATAGAGTCTTTGATTCTTAATAGAATTTTATTTACATTGACATTTCTGCATATAATGCGCAGATGTGTAACAGGCTGTTGGAATTTTGATTCCGGTTCCAACTTTGGTAAATTTTCTGAAAATGTCAAAGACCAATAATTTTTGAAAATTTTAAATTTTAACAATGTTTTAGAATCAAAAATCAAACATAATTTTTAACACTAAAGAATTAAATAACATGGTTCCAATTTTGGTAAATTTCCTGAAACTCTTCAAGACAAGCTGTTTTTAGAAATTTTTCTTGGCAACAATGCTTTTTAAATAAATTTGAATCAAACAAACATTTTTAATAAAAAAAATGCAAAAGTTTTAGATTCCAATTTTGGTTTACATTCCTGGAACTCTCAAAGACCTGTTATTTTTTGGAATTGTACCTAGCAACCATAACTTTTTCAGTTCCTTTCAGTCATAATGGTCATTTTCAAAAGTCAAATTGCAAAAATCTTTGATTCTTATTTTGGTAAATTTCCTGAAACTCTCAAAGATCTGTTATTTTTGGAATTCTACCTAGCAACCTTAACTTTTTCAGTTCCTTTCAGTTCCTTTCAGTTATAATGATCATTTTCAACAGTCAAATTGCAAAAATCTTTGATTCTTATTAATATTTGGTAAATTTCCTGAAACTCTTAAAGACCTGTTATTTTTTGGAATTCTACCTAGCAACCATATCTTTTTCAATTCCTTACAGTAGGAATAATTATTTTTAAAAGTGAAATTTCCAGAATCCTGGATTACAGTTGTGGTAAATTTCGTGAAATTTTAAAAAAAGTTATATTTTGGAATTCTCAAAGACTGAAATTCTACTTAGCAACATCATCTAAATATTGGCCAAATTATAATGACAATGTAGTGAGCGGGCGAGACATTAGGTTCCGTGGAATATTTACGAATTTTTTACTACCAAAGCCACAAAATGCTGCATGCTTTTTAAAGCTAAATATCTTAAGAAATATCGTCAGTAAACAGTTTGGGGACAAAATAAAGGAACTTCAAAGTATATTCATTTTCATTTGTGAAGTCATCGATTTCTATGTGTCAAAAAAGACTGTGGCCTCATAAATTTTACGACTTCGTATCTTTTCAACTGACAATCGAATTACGGATAACTTTTTATTATATTTTCAAAAAAGCAATTGATTCAAAGCATAAACCAATCTCTACATAATTATACAGCTGATTAAGTTAAGCGTGTACCAAAAACTTTGCAATGTTAGAAGGAAAGTTTGATAAAAAGTTTGATTACATAATTAGGGATTATAGTCCATCAATACATTTTAAAAAATCAAGGTTGCTACTATAAAATATACATAGCATTTAGTAGTTATCTACTTGTAACGTTACTAAACTTAGTTTTTCTCTACTTAAATTCAGTTAAAGTTTGGTTTTTTGGGGGGTTTTTTCACGCTTGCAATCAATCTGAAGCACAAAATCCTTCTTTTTCAAGTTCCAGCCACCTGTGTATAACTTTGAAAAATACTATTATATCTGGTGGGGTATGCTAGTAACTTTGCAAATTTGGTTTATCTAAAACAGCTGTTAAATTATATATGTATATTCTTGTTATGTGCATCGTTGGAAACCAAAGATCGGTCGGGCTGTCTTAATATGATTGTTTTTTTTTTTTTTTTTTTTTTTTTTTTTTTTATATTATGTAAATTTAGATGTAGCGTAGCGAGAACACAAGCGATTGTGGATATTCGACGATGATTATTGTGTGGATGATATTCCTCAATGAATGTCATTATAATGCTTCTACATGTATTTTGAGTAGTAAAGTTTCCTTAAAATAACTCTTCCTATTCCACTAACTTCAGTTTTCATGATCGAAACAAAAGAGTAGGGGTGGTAAGGGCTTTATTTGGCCTGAAAAATAAATTTGGTTGAATTCACCGAATTTTCTCATTGGAATGTTCTATGGGTATGGCTTTTCAGTAAACAGTAACATTTCTCAAATATTGATGCATGTTTATTGAGTTTTTAAGGGTAGAAAAAGGGACAAATTAAAGATTTTGTAGAAAAATGACAAATTTGACCATTTGTGACTGCTTTTTCTGTGTAGGAAATATAGAGCACACGCAAGAACCACAAAAATATTTGTATGAGAGGTTCAATTCACTTGTACAAATAAGTTGGTAAATTATCTAATTGGTTCTTGAATGTGCTCGATATTTCCGGTTAGGAAAACCGTTCGGAAATCTGCCAAATTCGGTACATTTCTATGAAAATGCTCAAAAGTAGCCTTTTCATGACGTCAGAACTATACATATTGTGACGTCATTGATTCTAACTTTTGTATTTTTTCTATAAATGGGATCTAAGCTTTGAAACGAACATGGAAGAAAATCTTGTGGTGCAACTTTAAAATTCGCTGAAATCATAGGCCAAATCAACCCCTTATCGCACCTTGTCCTTTGAGAACAAGGATGTGAATTGCAAGGGGCTTTCTGCACATAAAGTTTGGAGTCTTGGAGAAACAACTAAATACGGAAATCGTTGATGAAAAATTATACATTCAACCAATAACAAGATGTGACAATACACACAGAATAATGGTATTATAATATTGATCCAGATGCCGAGTTTTAATTCAATTAAGTAAAATTACATATATTAAAGTAGAAAGGTTTTTGCTTATCCGATATCCACTTCATGGTTCGCCTGGGTGATTCAGTGAATTTCTCCGAAGCAGAAGTTGGCGAAGATTTACTTAAACTGGTAACTCGAAATAAAAGTTGGTTTGCAGTGAACAAAAGCATACACGCATAGCAAGTTTCCTAAATTAAAAGAATCAACATGACATGAAGTAACTCCGGAACAGGGTAACATACACGTGACCCACACGCAGAAGTTAGCTAAATACTTACTTTTTAGAAGATACCAGTACAAATGGTAAAGCTAAGAACACAAATATCCCCCTCATTCTGGAAGTTACACAAGACTGCCCTTATTGCGGGACTATATTGTGCATGCTTTTATAAAATGTTTGAAATCAATTGAATGTATAATTTACAATGTAAAATCTTTATTGGTTTGATTCATATCAATAATGGTGAACTCCAGGTCACAACTGCATTAACAAATAAAAATGTGTGGAAACTTGTGATTTTATATAAGCTTATTATGTTGGTAATTAAATGCTTATATTGTAACACATGTGTCGCATTTACTTGCAGATTCGGTTCGGCTATAAATAGTGTGCCATTTGATGAAATTCTGTGGTGAATTATACATTAATCGAATGGATAATAAAGCAAATCATAAGTTAGCAGTGGCAGATCCAGACTTTCTGCTAAGGGCGGGCCCGACACATAATTTTTCCATAAAACGGGGCCTGGAACCCAATTTTTTTTAAAACCTCTAGGATTTCTAAATATTTTCCAACCTTTAAGGGGGGCGCCCCCGGATCGACACATGTTTAGGTAGACCCATTCATTCATGATTTACCCTGAACCAGTAGTATGTGTACGATTTTCAACATACTGGTGGAAATTTTGTTTGGACTGAAAACAAACCATTAAAAATTTAGATTGAAGGATCGATCGTCATCTTCAACAATATTTCAACTATAAATGTATATATGTTATTTGTCTCTGACGATATCGTAAATAATGAAGTTTGAGAATAACGAAAAAAAAAATATTTACCCGAATATTAAATATAGAATTTAAATATAAAAACATTAAAATGATTGCTGTTTTTCTGTAGTGTTCGACAGTAAAGAAAATTTTCTATTTCCATAATGAAACAAAATGTTTTGCTATAGAGCATACTAAAAATTAAGCATTTGTTTTTATATATCTTTTTTTCGATTGAAGTGGAGTACAGAACAGCATCATTTGCCTTTTATGCCGCTTATGTTGCAGTTCTGCAATACTATCGACTCAGTACGGTAGTTCTGCTTCTGTTTGAACATAAAAATATATATGATATGCATCATTTAACATAATAAGCTAACCTGTTTTGTCCTTTTTAAAGATACAATGATTTCGGATAAAGTAATCATCTACTGTCTTCTCGGATACACAACTAGATCGCTTGAGATAACTTAGTAGTAAGTCTTCCAGGCAAGACATGTGTCGCTGCGTTATAACAAATATAATCTAAGTTCCGTCAAACAGTAAGTGGGCAAGCGAGAGATCCGAAACTCTGTTACAGGGTATAGGTCCCCCACGCTTCATATTCTGGCGAGCGGGATGATATTTTGCAATATTCCAGCTTTCAAAATTCAGATAATTTGTTAATCGTCTTTTATTTCTTATTTATATAGTAATACTATAGGGTTATTGCATGAATATTGGGGACTATTGTCCCGAGTAGAATTTTATATTGCACGAGCTTGCGAGTGCAATATATATTCTACGAGGGATAATATTCCCCAATATTCATGCAATAACCCTTTTATTGTATAGCAAAGCAACATTTCTATGAATAAGGGAATTTTTTTTATGTCAATGACGTCACGAAAATGACTTCATATTGCACTAGTGCAATATGGAAATATATTGCACGCTTACTTTTGGTTGTTTTCTAAGGGAAATATTATGTTGCTATCCAATAAATACAGATTAATACATGGGCATTTCCATATTGGCCTGGTTATCATCCCGAGACACCCATACTTAGTAGAAATAAAAGCGTTTTTGCATGATCAATATGACCGGAAGTAAACTGTCCATATTTTCACACCCCAGGAAAATAATAGGTTATTTCATGCTCCTCGTGCATCTCAGACAAAATAAACGACTTCCGGTCCGTATTGGCCTGGGCAAATAAACGACTTCCGGTCCATATCGGCCTGGAATTTCTAAACGTCGGAAGTATGTAATAAAAAGTTTAATACATGTGCATTTCCATATTGACCTGATTATCATCCCTCGACCCATATTGTCCCTCGACTTCGTCTCGGGCCAATATGGGTGTCTCGGGATGATAACCAGGCCAATATGGAAATGCCCATGTATTAATCTTTATTTATTAGGTTTTGTGTCAAATTCTCTTAAGGTTGCGCGGGAAATAAGGTTAATTCCTTTTTTTACAAAATGGGAAATGTTTTGTAGTTATTTTATGACTGCACATTGTTTACATTTGTCTCCCAGTTCCTAGGCACTTTTATGACGTCACAATGTAAACAAAATGGTGGCTCTGCTGAAGTTATCAGCGACCTAGTTTCCGTATTTTTTCGACCGTCTCGTTTGTATTTTTGTGTATTGATGACGGTTATTTATTTACAAAATTAAAAACAGAAAATACAATAGATTCTTTATCTAATTAGGATTTATTTCTTGTGAAACGGATAAAAAGGATATTGCTTGTCAAACATTGGGAGAACTGCCTTGATAACTCCAGGTAAAACTGTTGATAACTTCGGGTCAACCGGATACGGCTTTTGCAGAAGTGCTCTGCTGAATGAGATAGGCGCAGGGAAAGACGATAATGATCCCTACATGTCGCCATTGCGTGAATGCAGGATGTTAATTGATGTATGTTACTTGCCAATGCTAGCCAAATACTCATTTTTTTAATACGGTTAAAACTTGTAAATTCCGACTTCCAAGCAAGGGCATAGGCTCGCACACTCCAGTGGAGTATTTCCGGTAGAATTACGGAGCGGAAAAGACCTCTGCTCCGGAGATTGGTAAATTCTTGCCTAGTAGGTGTAGAATTCCTAGTCACTGAATGATGGATTGATTAGGAAACAAAGGATCAATAAGATAACGACGTGAAAAAAGCTTAGAAGAAGCAATAGTGTACGACAACTTAAATATGTTTAAAGAAAAAAAAAGTTGCAAAAACGCGAAATAGAATGAGTGCAGCTTCACATACTCAAAATTTGATATAAATCCCGCATCCGGTTTACACCCTTTGAAACAGAGAAATAAAACTTCCTTTAAAATATTGGTCAGGTTCAAAAAAAGATTTTGTTGGGAAACAGTAGGGTTCCCGTAGATTTATCGCAGATTATTGTGAAAATTTGCCTACACTCTGCACAATTTTTTTCAAGGTTTGGAGGGTTCCAACCCCATTAGCCCCATCTGTATTCCCCAATTTTTTGCGAGAAAGTGGATTTTGGACACACACCGTTGAACGCATGGCATAACATTTTTGATAAATATATGTCGAATATGCATAGTTTACTTACTTGGTACAAGCCGCTACCACACTACGGATCACCAAAATAATTAGCAACACCTTCATCCTTCCGGTTTCGTGAAAAAATGTACACCATGTACACAGAAAACAATCATTTTATATAGGACTATAAGTTATCATGCTACACGTATTATCGTAAGTATTTTATTTCTTATTCCCGCCCATTTCATGCTAGTTTTATTGTATAGTATCGTAACATACGTATCGCTAGTTGATTCAAACTTTTTATATAACAGGGTCGACATGTGTGATTTTAGCAACTGGTCACGTGATTCACGTACGCAGAACTCGTCAAAACGCTCGGTTACACGTATCTAAGATTTTCAAGATTTAAAGTGATATAAATTATAAGTTTCTTATTGAGTACATGTATATAGTTGGTAATAAAGGTATCACTATAAAAACAAGTTCTAACCAAATGACACATATTTGACTTAGCATGCAGTTTGTTCTTGCGGAACTGTGTACGATGTGTCCTATGTTTATTTTTATTAACGTATATTTAACTAAATGTTGCCTGCACTACAGTAAAATAACCCTCTAAAGCATGAAGATTTTATGCTAAATATAAATTTCATGTTGCAGGAGATGACGTTGACGTAAATACGTAAAAAAAAGTTTTTAAAATTTGATTTAAATGGTCCTTGGCCCTGAAACCTGGATTATGTCTGGGGGTAGCACATTGGACTATAAGTATAGTTTGAGGAAACAATGACATCTGGTGGGTGCTCTCGGAATTTAGCACGTTCTGTTTGTAGTTCATGTTACGTCATAGTTGCTTAGGCGGAATTAATAGGTTGTTGTTACTGATGCCAAGTCAACTATTTCTTTATCCATCTTATAAAGCATGGCCAACCTTGCTTAACTTTTCCTTTTTGTTGTAATATCAGTCTATATCAGTTTCTTACATACCTGGCAACTCTTATTTCTTTCCTTTTATATCTATGAAATCTTAACATATGAGTCCCAGACAGATGAAGCAAATTCTAGAAACAGTCTGAATAGGCCAAAATATGTTTGTGACTTTAGATGGGATATTTACGTTTATGCAACGAAGTCGTGTGTTTTAATAATTGCTTTGCCTGCAATGTGGTGAATATGATTGCTCCATTTTAGGTTGGTTTGAATATCAATTGACGTCTTTGCTTCTTCTAAAGTAAGACAATGGAGATTGTACTTTGTGGCTATGGGTTTCCTTTGCTAGTCACTCTGAGGATGTTACATTTGTCAAAATAGAATTTCGAAAACCATAGTTTTTCTTCCAATATGACCAATTTGTCCAGATCTTCTTAGAGTAAACTTAAACTTTATGGTCAAGCAGGCGAATGTATTAAATGCAGATAATCGGACTGTGGACTTATATACATATACAAGATACTATGAACAAGTAAGAAACATTTCTGGAAAACCAACACTTAGAACTGTTTACTTCATGAAACCAAGGATGGTTTCATCAGTTGCAAATTAACAGTCTTTCCCTCCGCAGATTTTCGATCTACTGATTGGTACTACCTCCAATGCAATAATGACTTCAATTTATGTGCTTATCAAAATCATTTTCTAAGTCTTTGATGATCTATAATGAGTATATCAGCTCGCTGTCATGCATCTTGTTGTTTGAGAGGTCATCAAGACAATCCAGGTGTTAAACCTGACAGATACGATCCTTTCAAAAGCTATGTTGAAGGTCATATAGTATATAGTTGAACTCTCCTTGGGCTAGTGATGATGTGTTCATTCACCATACAGCTTACCGACTCTAGGAAGATGAGCTCGTAGATGGATGAAGTATACTTATGTCTTTTCTTTTTTGTAAACTAACCGCCAGTCTTTGGGTATTAATTCTGTTTTAAGGACTTATTCAAAAATGAACTATAGGAGCGGAGCGGTGTGACCGTTGCTTGTTGTACATCTCTTTCATTATCTTAGTGAAATACTGTCTGGAACTGGAAATTATTTGAGGCTTAAGTTCCTCGGTAGCTTTTCATTTTTTTTTTCAGTGTTGATACAAATGTCTATAATTTGTGGTGCTGTGATACATTTTCATTCGTTCTGATGTCGCAAACTCTTCTTCAGTAAAAGAACTCGTTTTCGAAAGAAGAAAATTTACACTGAAAGTTAAGTGTATGTTAATTTTATGTACATTGCTTCTGTATAGAGTTTCCCTTCATTTTTTAATTACCTAAATGACTAACTAATTAAATGTAATATTCGCCACCTCCTTTCTCTTGTGTTGTACAAACCTCCAGTATGTCTTTGATTTCTTAAATGGGTCATCTTCTTCTTGCAGAGTAACTGCATCTTTGATGTATTTCTAACATGCAATTCGCTGTTTTGTTCTCTATATCTCTCTTTAGGGTCTTATATTGATGTGTTACTTCTGTATTTTCTATTTCTTTTCATATAATTATTCGCTCATCTCTGTATAAGTTTCGTCAGTTGACCATTTATCAGCGTAGAGAACCGCGACCTTAAGCAATTTACATTTTTAGGTGATTTGTCGGACTATATGAAAAGAGTTTAACGTGCTATGGGTCGTTCCTTGAGACCATTCTTGGTTTCATGAAATTTTTCACCTCGACGGGAATCAAAGCACAGACCCTTTGATCCACGATCCGACGCTGGTTTATGTGATAAAGGTGTCGCAATTTTACAAATTATATCAATTAAAGGACTCTATGAAGCAATTATAATTCAAAAATAATTTGTATTTGATGGATGGTCGGCGGCTCGCACAATAACACAGGAATATTGCCAATAGACCATATCCGAGCTCTAGTATAATGATTTACCAGACCACGTCACAGTATAGAAAACGTTACGTCACAAAGCCTAAAACGTCATGAAACTATGTTGTTGAAGTACATTCTTGGTCACATGGGGCGGACACGTTTGTGACGTAGGGCGGACAAACCACAGCTGGTGAATCTAAATACCAGAACTTGGAATTGGTCTATTCTTTTCATATGTCTACAAAAGTAAACGATGTTGACCATGTTGTTTATTTGTTTGTCAAAAACATCTAAAAAGAATTTGAATTTGTATTTAATATTGTTCCACCTTATTTAGATATAAATTATATTTTTGTTATTTGATTACTTTATTTTCATTCCAACTTTTCAGCACCATAGTTAGTAAATGTCACACTGTTGAGCTTCAACACGGTGCGACGTCATAGACGTCTTACGTAACAATGACAATGCGCTGCGTTATGCGTATAAACAATAGTTGGTTTTGTCTTTAAATGAGTTATTGGCCTGTCGTGTTCTCTATATATGGTTGCGCAGAAGTCAAGCTCAGCATAAACTATATAATGATATGAGATTCTTGAGATGACCTACACCCTGTACAAAACTTGTGCATTAGTGAACACATATCCAAGTTAAGAGTTTTCTCCTCTTGTTCCCGTCTCTACCAGTTGGACAGACCATGTCTGATAGATTGGTTTAATGTACCTTTCTGCTATAATAATCAACAAAATAAACGTCCACCTACTATAATCCTCAATATGTTTTCTGATAGGGATGATAGAACTAAAACTATTGTTGTATACTTCGCAGAAATCTTATTCGTTTCTTGCATATTTGTTATGCAAAAATTAGTCGGTGCTAACGAGAGACATTTTCCGAAACAGTGGTCAAAAATTTTTTGCGGAATTCAACAATAGGTCAATGGCGACCGGAATTAAATTTTAATTATTTGTTGGTAAAATCAATACATTATTGGTAACCTATCCAAAAACACAAACATTTCCATAAAAAAATTAAGGTCAAGGTCGAATTCTAGAGTTTTGCATTTTCAGTTTGACGTCATGACTTCATCCATTTTCCGAAAATTTTTGTATTCGACGAATTTCGGATAACTCAGTGATGATTTCTAAACAAATTAAAGTCTCCTTTCACTTAATGTCACACTTCAACAAATACTTCAAGAGGTCAAAACTGCCAGAGCTTATTCAGTAAGTGAGAGCCTCGTTTTCGAAAATTCGTCGAAGTATCGATTATTTCAAAATGGCAAATTGTTTGTAATCATCTAATGTGTCAATGTTGTTCTTGTTTGACAAAAATAGCCTTTCGACTGTCTGCACATGCTCATTTCTGTCTCGACTCTTTCAATCGGAAGTTCTCTTAATTTGAACGGAAGTTTTCTTTTCAAGAGTAAAATTAGAATCGAGTATTGCTAAAGATTACAAGAAATAAAAGAAAACAAAAATTATGCTTTTATTTTAAATTATATTCCACAAAAAACGTGAGTGGACTTTTCTTTTGTTGAGTAGTATATAATAAGTATTCAACAAGCAGATTATCGATGATGGTTTTGCAGAAGACAGCACCCATGCTACTAACAATGCAAATGTAATGTGCTATGATATTAGAAAAAAAACAGTGCCTTCAAAGTCTTAACAGAAAGTTGCGTAAACATCATCAAAAGTAAACCGACATTGTTGGTTTTACCATGTGTTTGAAGGGACTTTGTCTCATGTGCATTTATTCCATATCCCTTCATTGATTATTCAACTAAAGGCGAGTTACCTACACAGCTAGATCCCTAACTACATTTCTTCTTATCTATGTCACTTTTTTGTAAAATCTGTTGTTTGCTTCTTTAGCTATTGGAGCCCCTAAAAGTTAGAAAGACGGCATTTGATATATTCATGAATTTACAGTTTCAAATTTGTCGGATGTGGTATGTTGATGACAAATTTTAGATTCACCCAGGAACATTTCCCAGACGTTTAACCTTGAAACTCAAGTATATGTCATTGTAATAAAGTGATAGAAATGTTTCAATATCCGTACAACCCCATTTGATATGGCGACGCTTTTAAACCTAGAGGCCTAGAGAATTTTTTTACATGAAGCGTGCATGTCATGATCTTCCCCTTTCAGAATCCATAAATAAAGTGATGGACTATCTTGTCAAGTAACTCACAGTTCAGTAATATGCACTTTTAGTCATTGAAAAATTGTTCATGTCAATTATTGTTTTTGCCTTGTCTCTGGACTTTGATTTATGTAATCTTGTGCTTTGTTCCTTCGGTATTCTACTGCCTTTGTTTTATTTATCATTTCGCTAAACTTAATTATTTAAAATGACGTAACTTATTTGTGGTTTTATTTAAAATTCATACGCAAATTAACTTTTGTTTGTCATATAACGGTATTATTTTCGAGTGGAGTAAAATCGTAATCCTGATGTTGATTTCATGTAAACAGTGGGGGAGTTCGTTTCTGTACGCCGGCGTACGCCTGATACGAGCGGTGTACGCCGATTCAATTCGTTTGTGATTAGGCGTACGACCGGCGCACACTGGATCACGCCGTTTTAATTTGAGAGGCGCAAGCCGAATCAAGATGGCCGACAAGTTGTTAGAAGCTTAATTTCAACAAGTTAAGCTTTTTTAAAAAGCTTCCCGGTTTATAGCCATCAATACATTTATTGGGCATATATATATGTAACAAAGAATTAAATAACTGGAGTGATTGTTCAATCTGGGATAAAATGTACTACATCCTGCTAAGCTCACCTCGTTGTACTGTATTGTCTACATTTATTGACAAATATATACAACAATTAGTTTTACAAATATACTGGCATCCCTAAGAGCAACGAATCCATACCCGTGTGTATGGATACATTTATAAATTGTAAAAAATGCATTATATCAAAATATTAAATTTCAACCTGTTAAACGATATTTTATGAAACATTCAAACAATCGTTGGTTTAAAGCTGCGACAAAACAGTTTCTTTAGTGTTCGGAACCGTAGATATAAAATTATGCACGTTTCCCATATCGGAAGCCCTCAGGATAGATAATACCAGACGAAAGCTACTGATCGGATCAGAATCCGACCTTTTTAAAATACAGATTGACGGATTCCTAAAGCTACCATGGCAACCGGGAATAAAGAAACGATTGCCTTTCCCTATACCAGTTGACTCCAATATAGCTAGTTTGGGTATTTGTCGTCCCTTACTTGTCCATGGTTGTATTTCTCAAACTGATAACATTGAAGGCAATGACAATGTAAACATATATGAGGCAATCAGTTTATAGTTAAATTCAAGTTTTTCCAATGTATCCTCGAATGGTTTATATCGATGTGCAAATCAGCGGGATTACGGAGACGACGCACATCATTTAGCACCAGTATTACGCGGGAACTTCTGACCAATGAGCAAACTTTGTTTTCGTTTCTGCAGACATGCTTGGAGCGAACCATTCTAGTACCCGATTTCCATGGAAACCGGGAATCATGAATTCGGCAATTTTTGGTTTCATTTACGTACAATATAGCGCGAGATGATAAAAAACGATATATATCGTTTATATTTATAAGATTGAAAGAGTTATCACGGCCACTAACACAATAAACTTTCAGAATCCGACTATTTTGTATATTTTGGACTGTGCATACCGGATGTGCATCGATCGACCATTAAGCGTGTTGGGAATACGAGTGATTACAAATAAATCAACACAAAGTATTCACACATTTAAAGGCTAAAAACAAGGGAAATTCACTGGCAATGGAAGATATTTTTTATTTCTTTAGTGGGGTAATAACACGGGCTCCACAATTCTCTGTGAGCCCGGAGCCCATGTATGTGGAGCCGGGAGCTCAGTTAGTGGAGCCCGTGGACTGGACCCTTGTATTGGAGCCCCTCCCTCCACATCATCCACTAGCTCGGTAGCAATTATTGATGACAACCCAATAACAAGATTTCCAGCCATTTTGTACGCCACAGGCGTACGCCTTTACGTTCGTTTCTGAGAAAAACCGGCGTACGCCTATCACATGATCGGTGTACGCCTATTTTTCAGAAACGAACACGACCAGTGTCAATGTAACACCGGTATTACACCATTAGAATGGACATAACTGTATTGAATTTGAAGATTTGTCGTCATCAAATGAATCGATACCGCCAAAGCTTCAAATACAATTTTAGTTACCTCTTAATCTGAATTAATTATGCCCGCTGGTTGGCGGCTATTTAATTATAAGTTCAACTAAAAATAGGTTGAAAGCATGTAAGAAATCCCTGATTTGGGGTAAACGTGTCAGACTAAGGACCGGAAATACTGCTGGATGCAACAGATATCCAAAACACACGCTGTTAACCAATCAACCAACCAAAACCGCTTGTTTACATAAGGTACAATAACTCATTTTTGTACCTGTAATACTTTTTTACTTATCAAGCGAATTTGGCCAGTTATTGCGATTTGAAAGGCGTTAAAACTTTTTAAAAGGCGACCGCGAAGCGGCAGTCTTTTAAGAAGTTTTAAGCCTTTCAAATCGCTATAACTGGCCAAATTTCGCTTGATAATTATTTTGTCCGAATTTGCGAATGAAAAAGAGTCGTCTTTTGTGTTTTTTTTAATACTACGAACATGTACAGCATCACTTGAATACACATTATCATTATCCGATTATTGATTTTTATGACAGTGCACGAGGCGGGACCTCACAGAGAAAACGTAATTTTCATTCATAATTGCCTGATATGTTGGCATAAATGAATACACAAAAAAAAATTGATAAATTAAGGTCTTTGATAAGTACATAACTATATTTCATCAAGTTGTCTATTTGTCGATCGATCCGTTGTGCACACATACATGTTTCTGTCGAGTATATAGTTTCATTTTATTTATAAAAAGGTCAACTTACAAAATAAAAGGTCAACTTACAAAACAATTTTCATACATAAAATCTTAATTTTCCCACAGATATCGGGTGTTTAAATGACAACTTGAGCCACTGAAACGATTTTATTTGAGGTCATTTTCGGACAAACTTTTTCACAATGCATTAATTTTCTTTGTTGAAGACAAATATAATTTACACAGAATATGACTCGCCTTACCCATCCATCGCATGAATCTCTTCATTGATCTTCAGCAACAGCCATGATAGCAAAATGTGGGTTTTAATTTGTTTGCACTACCTGCTTGCTAAATTTTCTATATAATTGCTCAAGCATGATAGTGGGTTTACTGTGTATAATCCTCAGGATGGAACTGCATGTCAAATATCCAGAGATTGGTCTGATTACTTTCATCAAATTACATTAGATTACAATTACTTTCCAAAATGTATGATTAAATTAAATTAATCTATACAGCATTTTAAACATGATTAAATTAAATTAATGTTTACATTGAAGAGTAATCATGATTACATCTGATTACATTGAATTCTTAAATAACTATGATTTAGAAATTGCAATATTTTTCATACCTCCCGCTTTAGTGGGTGGTATATAGTGATCATGGTGTCCTTTCACCCGTCCGTTCGTTATTCCGTCCACCATAGGGTACATACATGTACTTTGAGGAAACAACTTCTCCTAGACCACTTGGTGAAATCTAATGAGACTTCCACAGAATGTTCAGTACATACAAATGTATTGCCATTGTGCACCAGATATTTAAAAATTTGATTTGACTTGAATTTTTTCAGGGGTGATTTTTTTACATCTGGAATCAAATTGGGCAGCGGGATATATGTTTTTTGTGAGCTTTCCTCGCAGTTTTTGTATATTTCTTTGTTCTTTTCTAACTAAAAAAAGAATTGAATTCATGTACTTCTTGACAATGTATTTTCCTCAGTGTTTGATATGAGATTGGCATATGTAAAATCACTCCATACCCCTTTATTTTCATTTATATATATATATATATATATANCTGTTGGGTGCGCTCATCCATCTGCAGCAGGTTGGGGGCATTGCAGCACTGTTGCTGCCTTTTGGAGGTAGTGGGGGTGGGGGTGGGGGTGCTATCTTCCAAATCTTCTTCATTCTCCAGAAAGAAATCCTGGAACTGATCCATCTTATTTCTTCTGGATGTCATATCTTTATTTATTTCAATCTCGGACGTAGGCACACCTCTCTTTAAGGTGTTCTGTGGGACGACTTGTCTATCACCGAATACATATGCCATTCTTGTATTTACCCTATGCTCAATAGGAATGCTGTCCGTTTGCATTTTGCCCTCGAGGTGGGATTTTTATGCAGGATTTTGCATGATTGTGGCAGAACTGTCTTTATGACACTACTGCTGTACTTATTCCTTTCCAATATTTTTATACTAGGTTATAAGACGTTTTACTTAAATAGATTCTAAAAAATATTTGCTCTCCGTTGTATTTAAAGAAAGTACCTAAAATTTGTTGTGAATTTTTCCAAGTGGTAAATTTACTGCTATTGTTTGTGTTTAAAACTGATAATCAGGTTTTATGTGCACTGGTCGAGTACTGAATTGCGATCTGCCATCTTCTGAACCAGCGCAGAATTTATAGCCCTCATTGACCAATCAGCTCTTGTCCTGCTGCCTGACAAGTGGCTGACAAATTACTACTTGGCTGACAATTTAACATTTCTCTTAAAATCAACCCTAAAACACTTATTTAAGCTGTCAGCCAAGTTCCGACTCATACAAAATTAAATTACAAAAACTTTTTATTCAAATTTCCCGGGCCACCAACTTCCCAATACACAAACTGACAAAAACATTTGCGACCAATTTACCGACTTTGTAAACAATTAATACGCATAAAATATAGATCAATGAACTTTCACATAAAGCCGTAAAAGTAAGCATTGTGAAGTATAAAAATACGATTCTGGAAGGCCAACTAATATTTTGACTACATACATATCACTTTTCATATAAAAAAATAGCCCCAAAATGACAAAAAATGACTTTCTTATTAACCGGAAGTGAATCGCGATAGAAGTTTGTTGACAGATAAGGGACTACGTAAAGTTGAAAAGGATTGAATTTTGTAAATTCCTCAGTTAATACTGATTAATTTCCCATAAAACAAGAGATATAGGTAACTGAAGTCGTGTATGATCAAGCTATTATCAAGAAGGTATGTGTCATTCCCTAAAATTTACGAATTATGGATCTGAAGTGAGACTTTTCCCAAGTTTAAAATCTAGCGCTTTGACAACTTGAATAAAAAGAATTCAGATAAAAATGACTTTAACTGGTAACAGTTACTATAAATTAACAATTTGCTCAAAATTAAATTATACTTGTGTTACTTATGATTTGAATTCAAAAAAAGTTTTGAAAGAGTGTAATACAATGAGACCAAAAAATGAAATTCGTTACTAACACCCTACATATATATATCTCCCCACCCTAAGTCCTGAATTCTCCTGAATTCCAAAAAAAAAATGATAAACAATGTAGGAGTATTCAGTACAAAATAAACAACATGTAACAAAAATATAATCATGCATATAAAATGTCTGCAACAATACTAAAGTTCATTAATCCATCCTCTGTGCAAATAAATATAGTAATCTATGGAACAGTTTTCATGTTGTCAGATTCACAAAAGTTCAAATAACAGTCTATATAGATGTGCTCCCCAAGCTTTCTGATGTAGAGATCCTCAAAGTGACATCCTTGATAGCCTCCAAAAGGTTTTCCATCGATTTATCATTATGTAACTGTCTTGTATTTTCAAATGTTTCTAGCCAAACTTGCGCTTCGTCGTCCTTCATAGTTCCATTATAGATTCCTTTCAGTAAATTGAAATTTATTAAACGTACATGGCTGACTCCATTCTTTGTAGCTGTTAAATCTAGCGATGTGCCAGGAAGGGCTAACACTGCATACTTATCAAGTAGCTCTCTCTTATTTGTTACAGATGCAACACCTCTGTTGAATTCCATGGTCATAGCTGCAAACTGCCAGGCGGTCAGACGGTCTTCTGCAGATAACTCCTTCCAGTTCTCTGGTGGCCATGTTACAATTTTAGGTTCCCCAAGGCTAATTTGTGT
>MJUU01064821.1:181136-231449 GCA_002080025.1 Modiolus philippinarum
TTGTAATCTATTTTTGTAATGTTTTGTAGCATAAAATCCTGGCCTAGTATTGCATCATGTGAAATATTACAAATCAGGCAATTTATCTGGAATTCTAAATGTCCTAGCGTTAGTCTACATGTGAACTTCCCATACAATTGCAGTGGGTTCCCATTAATGTCAAAAAGCCTACAACATGTGGACTGCAGTGTCAGTTCTGCCTGTTTAGCAGAAATCTGCTCAAAGATATGTGTGCTCAGTATGGTGCTTGTTGATCCACTATCAATCAGTATATTGACTGGAATATCATATATAAACCCCCTAGTATAAAATCCGTTGTCCCATTTTCCCAAGGTATTCCCTACTTGTCCTAATTTTTCCCTGGAGACCGTAAAAATTCCACCACTGGTTCCTGGCCTAGTGATCCAGTGGACGCCTAAAGTTTCCCTGGACCGTTTGGTCTGGTTGTCTTTTATTGTACCTGTTAGTATTCTGTTTTTGTGTGGTACTACTGGTTCCCTGTTTGTTGATTTCCTCTTTACATCTTATATAGACAGGGCAGTTTCTACAAATGTGGCCACTGTTTCCACAAAGGAAGCATTTAATGTCCCTCTCTGACCTACTATTAAACGTGTTTGAAACTGGTCTATATGTGGAGTGTTGCCTACTGTTTAGCTCCCCCTTGCCTCTAGTTCAGAAATTCTCTTATTTAAGTGCTGCAATGTGTCTTGTAATGAAGTTTCCCCACCACTTGGTTGCAACTCTCTGGACTGTACCTGTTCCACCATTCTAATGCTTGACTTCCTTTTGTCCTGTCTCCCAGTATAGCCTCGTAATGCTCAATTACTTCAACAGCCTCCGATACAGTTTTGCAGTTTTGATTTATGCACTGGTATTTGACGTCAGGCGAAACACTCTTATACAATTGGTTCATGGCTAAGACTTCATGGGCTCTTGGGTCTAAATCAGTACATGCTCTTTTTGCCATTTGTCTGAGGTCGTCTGCAAGTGCAAGTGCAACTACGGACTCCCCTTGTCCCCTTTTCCTTGATTCTAGGCGTGATAACCATCTATTATGTTGTCTGGTGCTTCCAAATCTCTGCCCTAACCTTTAGACTAATATCCTGTAGTTACGCTTTTCCTCCTGTAATAGGCTAATATAAAATGTACGGGCTGGACCCTTCAGTGCTGCTGCTAAAGCTAACATTTTCTCTGTTTCTTTCCATTTTCCTAGCTCTGCACAGATCTCAAAATGGGATATGTACTCTTCCCAATCTTCAGTGCCATCGTGAGCCTCTGGTTTAATTGACATTCTGTACGAATTGCAAGTTTGGAAGTCTGTCCCGTGCCAACGCAAATCTTGTCTGTCAAATCCTTGTGTGTTTGGTATATCTCCACCCCCTCGATCTTGTCTGATTTGCCTGCGATCCTCTATCGTGTCCTCAAATTGTTCATCATCCCCCCGGCAGCCAATATCGTTTGTATCATGGTTTCTAAACCTTACTTCTGGGTCTGGTGAATCTGACATCATGGTAACTTCACTAATAAAAGCTTCTTTCGATCCGCTACCTAAATTAACGTATTTACAGTTTATGAGTTTCAAAAACTTCCATCACACCAAGGTCCGTTTATATTAACTTGAAAATGGTAAATTCGGTAAAAAGCTCTATATACGTATATTTCAATTTTCCAAGCGTTGTATTCGTATACTAGGATTTAATTTAGTTTTATAAATCCCCGTTTCTGACACCAGTTTGTAATAGACGGTCGAGTGGGAAATGGTTATCCATGTTACCAGTATTCAGCATACATGTAGCGCATCAGCACTATAAATCAAGACTTAATAAAAGTTATTAAAATCTATTGTCTTCATGTTTTCTTTACAAATATTCCATTATAACAGTATATAAATTTTAACAAACATTTACGAACTCTCTGAATGTTGGCTTTCCTTTAAAAACAAGCTTTGTCCTTTAAGTTTCCAGAATATCCAAAAATATGTTGTAAAATAGTAAAATCGGGGCGTCGGTGTGATGGGAGATCGCATGTATGTTATTAACTATAGCAAGTTAAACATTATAAAACGATTTCTTAAATAATTTCCTATGTCTTATATAGTATACAAATGTTTTTAAAAAGATTCCAGAGCGGAAGTAGATAAACGCCATTTTGCTTTAGGCTGCTGTACTTATTCCTTTCCAATATTTTTATACTAGGTTATAAGACGTTTTACTTAAATAGATTCTAAAAAAATATTTGCTCTCCGTTGTATTTAAAGAAAGTACCTAAAATTTCTTGTGAATTTTTCCAAGTGGTAAATTTACTGCTATTGTTTGTGTTTAAAACTAATAATCAGGTTTTATGTGCACTGGTCGAGTACTGAATTGCGATCTGCCATCTTCTGAACCAGCGCCGAATTTAAAGCCCTCATTGACCAATCAGCTCTTGTCCTGCTGCCTGACAAGTGGCTGACAAATTACTACTTGGCTGACAATTTAACATTTCTCTTAAAATCAACCCTAAAACACTTTTTTAAGCTGTCAGCCAAGTTCCGACTCATACAAAATTAAATTACAAAAACTTTTTATTCAAATTTCCCGGGCCACCAACTTCCCAATACACAAACTGACAAAAACATTTGCGACCAATTTACCGACTTTGTAAACAATTAATACGCATAAAATATAGATCAATGAACTTTCACATAAAGCCGTAAAAATAAGCATTGTGAAGTATAAAAATACGATTCTGGAAGGCCAACTAATATTTTGACTACATACATATCACTTTTCATATAAAAAAATAGCCCCAAAATGACAAAAAATGACTTTCTTATTAACCGGAAGTGAATCGCGATAGAAGTTTGTTGACGGATAATGGACTACGTGAAGTTGAAAAGGATTGAATTTTGTAAATTCCTCAGTTAATACTTAATTCCCCATGAAACAAGAGATATAGGTAACTGAAGTCGTGTATGATCAAGCTATTATCAAGAAGGTATGTGTCATTCCCTAAAATTAACGAATTATGGATCTGAAGTGAGACTTGTCCAAGTTTAAAATCTAGCGCTTTGACAACTTGAATAAAAAGAATTTAGATAAAAATGACTTTAACTGGTAACAGTTACTATAAATTTACAATTTCCTCAAAATTAAATTATACTTGGACATGTGTTACTCATGATTTGAATTCAAAAAAAGTTTTGAAAGAGTGTAATACAATGAGACCAAAATGTAAAAAAAATGAAATTCGTTACTAACCCCCTACATATTACAGTATATTTGATTATTTTTAATACATCCAATATTGTTATACATGTACATGTATAATAATGCCTTTAGGGACAAAACAAATCTTAATTGTTATCTACCTGTCAGATAAAAGGTGACATCAACAGTGATTAAACAAAGGATTGAAATTCTGTTTAAAATTAAAATTGAAAAAATAAACAAAACTTAATTAAGACCATGATTAAACTTTAATCAGGAATAAGATTTTCGGAACTTTATCTATTTATTATATTATTATTTTCATGTGATATAATTGTAATTCGCCTTTATGAATGATCAAATTTGTGAAAATAAATCAAGTACAATATGCTTATCTAACATACATTTTGCCCTAAAAAAATATTTTTGTTGATATACATGTATATAATATTTGCACAAAAAATTGTGTGATATTTTTGAGAATTATTTTTGGTACGAAAAGAGTCATAATTTTAGGTTTTAATATTTCTATTGTAATCAGAATGTAATCATAAAGTAATCAGGATTACAGGCTATTTTTGACAGTAATTGATTTAATTAAATTACATGTAATCAGATTTTGGGCTGATTAATTATTACACTGATTACTTTTTTGAAAATGTAATCGATTACTGCTGATTAACGATTACAATAACAATTACCCCATCTCTACAAATATCTAGTGGCTTCAAAATTTCACAGTCAGTGGAGTATGACTGCAAGGTCATAGATATAAAACGACACTTAAACTGATCTCAATTATGATAATGTAACGACATTCCAAAGATCAATGGCTACTATGAGTGGTTGATGTTAAACGAACCCAAGTAAAAACTTAAACATTGATAAACAGTGCAAAATTTCAAAGTCAGTGGAGTATGACTGTGGGGACAGAGACATAAAACGCCACTGAAACTGATCTGTACTGATACTAATGTAACTGCACACCAAATATCAATGGGCAACTAAGAGTGGTTGATGCTAAACAGACCCAAGAAAAAACTTTAACATTGATAAATAGTGCAAAATTTCAAAGTCAGTGGAGCATGACTGTAGGGGCATAGACATAAAACGCCACTGAAACTGATCTTTAGTGATGCTAATGCAACTACATACCAAATACCTATGGGCAACTATGAGTGATTGATGCTAAACAGACACAAGAAAAAACTTGAACAGTGATACAAAATGCAAAATTTCGAAGTCAGTGGAGCATGACTGCGGGGACATAGACATGAAACGCCACTGAAACTGAGCTGTACTGATACTAATGCACATGCATACAAAATATCAATAGGCTAGCACAGGTAATTGATGTTAAACAGACCCAAGAAAAACCTTTAACAATTGTGGACGCCGCCACCGCCACCTCCGCTGCCGGAATCGCCATACCTATGTCTCGCTTTTTTCGACTATCGTCGAAGGCTCGACAAAAATGACGACAAATTCATAAAAATTACCATTAGAACTTGACACAAGTTCTGTATGGAAAAAACGATCTATTTTGATAAAATCTTAACCATTAAATATAAATGGCATCTAAAAATTGGATCCATGAACGAAGTCAGTGATCGTAAGATGCATGAGGTACACATGCACCTGCCGTTTCCGCTTTATAATTTTTTTCGAATACAAAAAATCGACATATGACTATAAAAGCATTAGAAACACTTATATATTGTACATGCTCCCATAAGAATCGTAAAATATACCTATTCACATAAGAATTGCATAATATACATGTGTGAATAATTACGATAAGAAGCTTAAATAGTAAATTCATGCAAAGTAAACAAATGTAACATTCTAATGCGTAATTAATTGAAATGTAGTCACGTCTGCATGACAGAATTTCTGGAAATTAGTTAAGGTTGTTCAGAATTCAACACACACGACTTGAGCATACATACATTTTACTTGAATTCTACTATCAAAACGAACCAAATTAATTAAGTCCCTGTATTTGTTATTCTTTTTTCTCGTTTCTGGAATGTGCGTGAACTCTGATTGATTTTTGTGTTTTAATACGTCTTTGTCCTTTCGAAACTTTACTGCCGTCATTTTAAATGTTTTGTAATAGTTCAAGTATGTTTCAGAGTAATTCATTCAATTAAAGTGCTTCGTAAGAAAAGGGGTGGTCACGAAGGCATTTTAACCACCCCTTTTCTTACGAAGCACTTTAATTCAAGTAATTACTCTGAAACATACTTTAACGTCGAAAGAAAAAAAAATACAAATTTATACGTCGTGAAAATAAATACTGACATACCACCATTAAAATAGAATCTACTACTCATGTTTATTCATTAGTTTATTAAGGCTATATCGGGGGGGGGGGGGTCACTCCATATGTTTTTGTTAGGGGTGAGCCGCTGGCACATTAGGATCCCCACCCTTATCATATATTAAGAATCTCAATAACGTATACCATATCATATATTTTTAGAAGAAAAGTAAATATATGCAGACACAGATTGGGTTCTATATTTTCAATCAATAAGTGGTCAATTATACGCACTTTGATATCTTTTCAGATGTAGATATGTCGAATGCTAATTGGCATCTGATTAAGTTGCAACATGTTGACCTTCTCTTCCCCTATAGTTTATTTTCCCCATCTCGACGGCGATGTTCCGTTAGACCTTTCTTACGGGGTCCACATTTCACAATTTGTTCGATATGCACGTGTATGTAGTGATGTTTCTGACTTCAACGACCGAAATCTTTGTCTCACTGAAAAACTTCTGTATCAAGGGTTTAGATATCATAAATTGATAAAAACATTCTCTAAATTTTATTATAGATACATTGACTTATTGAGAAAATTGGGTTCTGCATACAGGGCTTTTAAACATCAGTTCATTTCACATCTAAACTTCTATGGCAATATCATTTACAAAGCGCATAAATTCAAAAATTGTCCTTCCAAATTTATTAGTCCATTGAACAAACTTATTCATAAAGGATATAAATACAACATTGTTGTTAAATCTTTACTTCTGGTTTTTGTTGGCAAAAATATTGATCATCTCCTAAATGCTTTACACCATAACTAAATTTAAACAATTTTTCATATTGGCAGTATTTGGCATTGCACAATATCATGTTCTTCTTTCATAATTAATGATGTTGTTATACCAAATCTATTTAGAAGTATTTCAATTGAAATTTCATATGTAAGAAGGCTTGATATCATAGTCAACGGAAATTATGTCCTTAGCTAGCTGTCAGTATCTGCGAGCATTTGTCCGGACAGTACCTGTGTGTATTGTCTTCATGTTATATATACTTCATTGTAAGGGTACTCGTCTTGATAAGTTGGACTTTTTTCTAGTGAGTCTTTTATGTATTTATTTTTAGCCATTCACCACACATAGGGGGAGGTTTGGATCCAAGAAAACGAGTTTAACCCCACCGCAATTTTTACGCCGGTCCGAAGTCAGGAATATGTTGGTCATTGGCTTGTCCTTGTCTTCGTATAAAATTTCAGTTTCTTGATATTTGGGTTATTGGATGTGGTTTGTTTCCATTGATTTATTCACTTTTTTACCTTTTTGGAGCCGTTTAGAGCTTGCTATATGGTGTGAGGTTCCTCACTGTGTTGAAGACCGTACGGTACCCCTAGATGCTTTGTTTTGGGTCGTTTTAACCTGGATATGGGATGTTGTCTCCTAAGCTTTGTTTTGGTCTTATGTTTCGAAGATTTCCATATTTTGTTGAGTGCACTGAAGACTGATCTAGCTAGCTAGCCAAAGTCTTCGTGTTATGTCTGATTCTGTACCACCGGTCTTATCCGTGGTTGCTCCCAAAAAGGAGTCTGTGTCTTCAATTTCGCTGTTTTCAATTCTAATCTTCGCATTGTTCATACAGTTCATCCTCATGGTCATGGTCTTTTTAGCGTTGATGTTGAGACCGGTGTAATTGGCTACGCTATGTAATCTTTCTGTCTCCTCATGTAGGTCACTTAATCTACTGGACAACAAGGCAAGGTCACCAGCAAATTCGAGATCAAATTGGTTGGTAAATTTCCATCTGATTCCCCTGTTTTTGTTGTTGGTGTTTCTCATTATCCAATCAACAATGACGATGAAAAGAAATCCAGACATGACACAGCCTTGCTTAACTCTTGATTTTACCTCAATCCATTCAGATGTTTTACCGTCATCCAGCACGCAGCATTTACTTCCACCATACATGTTCTTAATGATGTTATTGAGTTTGTCAGGTATACCATAGTGTTTGAGTATTGCCCATATCCTATCTTGTATGATGCTTTCGAATGCCTTCTTAAAATCAATAAAGTTGATGTACAGTGGGGCATTCCATTCTAGGCATTGTTCAAGTATGTTTCTGAGAATATAAACTTCTTTTGTTGTGCCCCGTCCACTTCTGAAGGCGGCTTGTTCGCCTCTGAGATGTTATTCAACTCTCTCTCTTATTCCGCGATTATGATTCTAGCAAATATCTTTGATGGAATGGACAATAGGGATATTCCTCTGTAGTTGTCACATAGAGTAAGATCACCTTTCTTTGGTAGTTTGACGATTAAGTACCTTTTCCAATCTAGTGGTATTTCTTGCTTTTCAATTATTCTATTGAAGAGTACTAACAGTTGTTCAGTTGAAATGCCAATGGTTTCTTTAATCATTTCGGGGTATATGTTGTCGATTCCTGGGCTTTTTCTGGTTTTAAGTTTTTTGATAGCTTTTTGGACTTCATCTGCAGTTATTGGTGAAATGTTGATTGTCTCGATGGTAGGAGAGTTAGCTAGTTGGCAGTTTTTAGGTATTCTTATACTTTCTGCTGGGATGTTGAGGACTTCTTCGAAATGTTCTTTCCACCTTTTAAGTGTTTCTTCTTCCTGAATTAAGAGCGTAACATCTTTAGATCTATAACTCCGGCAGCCTTATTCTTTCTGTTGTTACTTTTGTGCTTGGTAAGTTTGTGTAAGTCACTTAATCTGTTCTGTAATGCTGCTTCCTCTGCCTCCAAAGCGATATCATAGAGCCATTTCCTTTTATCAGCTCTTGCTCTACTCTTAACTTCCTAATCTTTCTTCCGGTATTGTTCTCTTTTCCTTTCCTTAATTCTTTCTGAGATGGCTTGGTTTATTTCTTGCTTGATTTTCTTTCTTTCGTCTATAGCTGTTATTGTACTCTCTTGTATCCATTCTTTCTTGTCACGTATCTTATGTCCAAGGACTTTTTCAGCACTTTCATTGTATGCTTGTGAGATATGATTCCAATGATTGTCTATGGAGATCTCTCTATTGGTAAGTTTCTGGAAGCGGTTTTAAAGATCCAATTGAAAAGCTTTGTATGATACTGATGACTTGAGTTTGTTGATGTCCTATACCTTCCTAATGTTCTTGTTTTTGTTCCGATTCCTGTTTAGTTTTAACTTTATCTTGCAAGTTACAAGATGGTGGTCGCTATTTGCATCAGCCCTCGCATTATTCTTACAAGAGTGATTTCTTGTATCGTTCATTTATATCGATATGGTCTATCTGGTTTTTATCTCTACCATTTGGTGATTCCCATGTGTATTTGTGGATGTCCTCATGTTTGAATAACGTTCTACCAATTACGCAGTTGTTCAAAGCGCAAAACTCAGTGAGTTTCATTGCATTATCGTTCATATTTCCTATTCTATTACAGCCCATTACTCTTTCCCATCCTGTGTTTGATGTTCCAACCTTTGCGTTTGCATCACCCATGATGATTACCATGTCATGCTTTGGGACTGTATCCAGTTCCTTCTGAAATTGCTCATAAAAGGTGTCCTTATGCTTTCATTTGTAAGACAGTATATTTGGATAACTGTCATTTTCACAAACTTCGAAAAGAATAGTGCGCTAATTAATCTGTCATTTATTGGATTCCATGTTATCATGCTTTTTCTGCTGGTTTTGCCTAGTATCCGGCCTACCCCACGATGGTGTGTGTTGTCAGATCCAGAATATAGTATTGTTTCGCCTGTTCTTGTTTTCACTTCACCAAAACCTGTCCAGCGCATTTCGCTTATACCCATAATGTTGATGTTGTAATTTCTAAATTCTCTTATAATGTTTTCAGTTTTGCCTGTTTGGTACATGGTTCGTAGGTTCCAGCATACTAATTTCAGGTGGTATTTAGGAGTGGTTAAGGATGGTTTCTGCAACTTCTGACCCATGGCTTTCTTACGGCTCTCACCAGGTGTCTTCATTTGTTCAGGTTCCAATAAAGGTAGTCTTCATTAGGAATCCTGTATGTTATGTCAGCACATCCTACAATGGCTTCAAATGTTACTTTGGTTTCCGTTATAAGCTTTTTTTTCCAGAATCAGGCGATTAACCTCCTGTCTAACCCCCTGCTCAATGTTAGGAGGACCAACACGGTTTAAAACAGGTATCTTTCCGGGTATTTCATCGAGGTTGTCACCTGAAGCCTTTCCCTGTCCAGAGGGTGTAACCACAAGGCAGTGGGGGTTTTAAATCAGAGTTTTCCTTCTCCTAGATCCTAGATGGGCTGCCCTCCCAGGTTAACGATTCCCATCTACCCGAAGCACTGGTTTTAAGGCACCAGTATCTCGTCTACGCGTGTTCTCTTGTATGCCGGCAACGGTTCCACACCACGAGAAGATGATGGACTCTTGGTTGACAGATGCTATGTAAGACGCATGGCGAATAAGCATTTAAATAGTATTGGGAGCTTATCCCCAATGCCACTCCTAGGCAATATCAACAATTTTGGAACCAGCTTCCTAAATTTCTCCCTTTACGATCTAATCTACCTTCAAATCTTGTAATTCTTAATTTATTATATTTGGTTTTTAGTTTTGCCATTGTCAATTGCTACAAATATT
Organism: Modiolus philippinarum; assembly: GCA_002080025.1. NCBI lineage: Eukaryota > Metazoa > Mollusca > Bivalvia > Mytilida > Modiolidae > Modiolus > Modiolus philippinarum. The sequence goes on from MJUU01064821.1 coordinate 191,207, forward strand.
AAGAAATTAAAGGACTTCTATCATTTCTGAAAGATATTGACCTCATGAACGATTGTAACAGGAAGTGAGAATTGACTGTTTAAAAGTGTCCGTTGTAAGCATGCATTCAGTTTTTTAATCAATGACGTTGAATTATTTACTTCCGTTCAAGAAAATAGGTGGTCTTGTCTCGGAGATTTTCAGGATTTTTACCAAAATTCAAATCGTATACATTTTATAATTCTAAGCATTCAGAATTTTGTTTCTTCAAAACACTTGCCAAAATATAAGACTATATGCTAAAAAGTTGTAAACAATAAGTGTCTGATATTTTCAGGAAATTTACCGAAGTTCAAACCGGAATCAAAATTCCGAAAGCTTATTGTGCATCTTCAAGCTATATGCAATAATTCTGCAACAAATATGAATCGTTTCAGCCAAAAATGTAGGAGGAGATAACAAAATCAACATCTTAGGCTTTTAAAAAAATTTACATTTTGTGACTTCTTGTTAGCACCAGGATATACTTTTAAGCTTATTGTGCATCTAAAGACTTTATACAACAATTCTATAACAAAATCAAATCCTTTAATCAAGGGATCAAATGTAGGATGAGGTTGTATCACATGCTACATGTGTCAAAATCAAAATTTGGCCATAATAAAAATCGACAATTTGACGCTTATTGTTTGCACTAAGACTAATATCGAAAATCCGAAAGCTTATTGAGCATTTACAGACTATATGCGACAGTTCTTCTCCAAAATTAACTTCCTAAATTCAAAAATGTAATGCGTCACCTGAAAACTCTGTTTTCGACAGTAAAATCTACGATTTACCCCCTCAGATCCTTAAAATACAGTATGGTTTTCTCTTAAGTTATCATCTCCGATCTTTGATTATGTCAGAATTTCGGAGGTCAATAAGAATGGCCAGAATAACGCAATAGCAAGACAATATCGACGCAAAAAGGAAAAAAATGGGGAAACTCTAGAATCAAACATGAAAAACACGACAATTCATATGTAAAACAAATGAAAACGACGTGACAGAAACAAAACAAATACACAAAATCACAAAAAAAAACCACAGCACTAGCAGTTTGAACTCCAACAAAAACAGGACTTATTATCAAATCAAATCAAATCAGATGTAAGCTAACATAGAAGTTTTGTGACAATAACAAACATAACTAAACAAGCCAAGTAAATAAAATTACATGTAACAGAGTTACGAGTCCCCTGTCCTAAGTTCTAATGACCGTTTTTTAAAGGACCCCATTTTTTTCACTTGATTTTAGTGTTGATATGCAAAGCAAAATTTAGTTGTTTTTTTTTTTTTCATTTTCAGTGAATGTGTTAAAATCTTTAGCATCTTCAGATATAATTTTATTGAAAAGATCTTATCATAAAGTAGAATTTTTCTTCCAATATTACAAAAATGTATTTCATCATCTAAAATATTGCAAGTCTGGAATAGTCTATTTTCTCTTGGTGTCTGTAAGTATCTTCCTTTTTCTATTAACAAATTATGGTCACTTATTCTTAATTTTACAATTTGCCTTCTTTTTTCAAATATATGTGAACTTAAGTAAATTTCCTTTTCCAAATTTGGTTTGAGATTTTTATATATATAAAAAAAAGTTTTGCTAGTATTATCTTTTTTTATACTTAAACCCATTGTAATAATTTAAAATTCTATTTTTAGTTTTTTTTTCATTGTGACTATCCGACTTTGACTGTTTAAACCCTCTAAATTATCTAGTTCTAAGTTAATCTCATTTGCAACATTTGTAATATATGAATACCAAGTATAACATCCTGAACAGTCTATTTTTTTTTGTCAATAAGAAAGATTCCTGTAACAAGGAGTTGACATCAAAATTTAGAAGTCTAATAAATAATAATAAACTTTGCATTTTTATTTTTTGTTCCAATGGATATCTACCCAACTCAGTTCGTGTCGCTAAATTTGAAGAGATTTTACGATTTACATAAAAAGATAAATTGAGTTTTTTCAAACAAGTTTTATCCGTAAAGTTGAGAAAATCATACTCTTTCCAAGTGATATAAGAACGTTGTTTAGCATTAAATTCACAGTAACTTCGGTATTTAGTCATTAGCTTTATGAAAGGTCATGCAGATATTATCAAGTGCTCCGGAAGGGTAAGCATGATCTGTTTCGTGCATGGCACCTTGACAAACTAGACGATAGATATTATAAATTGATGGGTTACTCAGAGTATCCAGATTTTTATATGAAAAAGTACCCCCCCCCCCCGAACAAAACATAAGGAACTCTTCCAACCACATATTTTGGCTTTCGCTTTCGCTTTCAAGGCGCAAATTCTTGACTTATCTCTGACGCTGCACCCAAAATCAACCCAACTTTTTCCACGATACATTTTACCTTCTTTTCCCCCATAATCCTTCACTGAATCAGAATTTCCCCTTTCACTAATGTAACTGCATCAGAATTTCCCCTTTCACTACTGTAACTGAATCAGAATTTCCCTTTTTACTGTAATGCTTAGGCATTCTGCAAGTGCAGATATTATACCTCTATTATCACATGTATGAATGCCTATAATTTCGCAGTTTCAGAAACTGAAGGATTGTGGTTTAAATGTTAAAAATTTTGGCGTACAAGCATTCGATTACATTCGATTTTTCAACAACTTATGTAACTTATTTACGTCAATGGTCAATCAAATTATTTTGGTGAACAATTTACGAAGAATTCATTGGTTTCTGAATCTCAGTATTCTAAAGATATTCTAAAGATATTCTATTCATCATCCCCCCCAAAAAACAAATATCTAAATTAAAAAAAAACTAAAAAATTCAGTATCGAAAGATGTCAGATTTATCTTTCTTCCACAACAGTTGACGAAAAAAGTGACATATTTTTCAGAGAATAACTGATGTGGGATAAAGAAGAATGGCTTGAAGAAGTAACGATAAATGCAAGGTGGTCCAATAAAAATGTTAACAGGACATCAAATTATGAAAATTGGAATTCCACGAGCTCAAACGCTTTTTGTACAAGACAGTTATGTTCAGTTGTCTCTCGTCGATCGCAGAGTGATACAACATTATATCAATTTGAAAAGGGCAAACGTTTATACATTGTTTTTTTTTTTGTTTTTGTTTTTTGAAAAAATTAGTACCTTCTCAAATATTGTTAACATATGTGAGTATATTTTTTGAAAATAGGCCATCGATAGAGCAAAAATTAACGGAAAATTGCCACAGCAGTTTATTGAAACCGAAACCACCAAAACACCAGAAGGCATTTCATTCGAAACCAAGAGTTTCCGATATGATCTTGATACAAAAGCAGGCTTAACTTGATCAAACGAGATGAAAAAGCATGATAACTTTCGCTTAGAATTTTAGAATTTTTCCTTGTTTGCATATAAAATAAAAACAGAAATGACATTTTCTGCACAAATTCCACGTGATCTGCTTTACAGAAAGTGCCGATCATACTTGTCCGATACAGACTTTACATTATCTTAAATCAGTTTATATAATAGTGATTCGGAACAACCATTATGCTAACTATATTAACTAATATTTTTTAACGTTTAATTAAAAACAATCTTAAACACAGTTACATTGTACATCAAAGATCTTGTAACTAATCTTCAATATAAATTATATTTGTGAATGAAAGTACGCTTTAGACATTTCTGCGTTTTTCGTAGTGGCCCTATTCTAACTATATTTCTTAAGTTTTCCTAATTCAATTACCTGAAAATGTTGTACTCTCAACATCAGTCAACAATTTCAGATAGCAACACCTACAGCCAACAGTAATGTTTTATCCTTATGTAAACAGGTTTACATAAGGATAATCCTTGACACATTCCCCGTTTCCCTTCTTTTTTCTATTAAACAAATTTTCACAATTATCTGTATTCATTTTGGCACCAAAGTAAATATTAAAAATGATTCCCTATTATTTAAATCGTTGTCCATGCATGCACAGTAAATTATGATCAAATTTGATGGAAAACTGTATATCTAAAGAAGAAGAATAACTGTCAAAGTTTGATTTTCAAGTACCGAGTTTGTTTCAAATGCTTGCATTAAGCATGTATAATTGTCCGTCTGAAAATGTTAGTGCGACGTTTAGTAGGGTGCCAAAGACACGATTTTTCTGATTTTGGGTTAACGCAATAACACACACCTGTATTATACATGTCTAGAAAGAGGATACCATGACGCATCGAAATTACGAGGTCGTAGAAATTGAATTTGGTCACATTTTATTTTAGATGTGGTCAAAGGTCAGCTCCTAGAATTTTCAAAATTTTGATGCGTTTCAAAGTGAGCTTCATTTCACAGATAAAACTACAACGAAAGTCGAATATTGGGGTAGTTCTTTAGTTTTACTTTTTATAAAGATTTGTCTGTTGTCTTTATTCAACAAGTTTCAAAAATGACATTCTGTTTTAAAGGCCCATCATTTTGAATATTTGCACCTCCGTGATATGAGGGGTTCTTTCGGATATAAAGAACTGCGCATTTCTGACTTTTATAGGTTTATTCTTTAAAGGAAAGCTTGAATTTAATTTTAAAACGAACCGCTACAGATTAAACTAAGTTTAAGCGAAATAAATCATGTTTTTGTTATTGGTATAAATAAGTCAATTTTCCCCCCAAACACACACTGATTTAAATATTAGTAAGACCGTTCCTACTGGAACAAAACACAATATTATCTGAAATGATATGGAAAAGTGATTTTAAGCGTGAAAACAAACACATGTGCTTGGAAAATCAAAACTCAAGCAACGTAAAATTGTCACTAGATTCCCGCTTTTTAAATAGACTTTGGCTTCTAGAGTAATTTTGACAAGAAATGATTAGAGTTATCTCTCGTTGTACACTTAAAAGAACATGACCAATTGGCATGGTCTTCACATCGACAAAAATTTGAAATTTTTACACAAATTTTGCCTTTTTAATTGTTGATTTCTCTTTAACTGTGGACATTACATCCATGATTTTTGGAGCATATGTACAATTCGTATATGTACTTTCGTTAAAGTTGGAATTTTTCAGAAATAATGCATAGTCATTTCGCATTCATTGAAAATGTCGTTGGTTTACACTCAAATTTACCCCGACATTAATACCTGTAAATTACAAATACCATTCAAAAATAACTTACATTCTATAATTCAAATAAATATTTCAGATCTTAACTTTATCGTGAATATTTTTTTACTAGAATATAAGAGAGTACTACTATTTTCTATAACTTTAAAGATACCATATCCCAAGCATATTTTAGGGTACCCTTAAAAAAGGAGAAATAAGAGAAATCGTGACCTCAGGAACTTTCTACAACAGCTAAAAATTTGAAATTTATTGGTTGTTCTATCATTTAAAACAAAAATTAGCCTTGTGTGATTCCGTTAACCTAAACTCGAAAACGAAGCGTCTTTTTGGACCTTGGGCACCCTACTATTAATGAATGATGGCAACACAAAAACTAAATATACGACATGGTTGCAAAAAAAATTATAAAACCGGGGTCACCTTTTCAGTTTTCACTGTTTCTTGAAAGTCACCAACTGGATGGATCTCATTACCGGACTCATTGTCAAGTAAGATTCTACAGATAAACAATGAAAGGTTATAAAGTAAATATGCACATGAGACAAAGTCTTTACAAATATATGGTAGAACCAAGCAACTGAACAACGCTTTTACTGTTGTTCTTCATCTTGAAGTAACCATGAGGCCTTCAACAACCATTATGCTAACTATACTAACTATATTTTAACTTTTAATTAAAACAATCCAAAGCACAGTTACATTGTACATTCAAGATCCTGTTACTAATCTTCAATCTAAATTATAGTAACCTTGAACGCTTTAGATATTTCTGCGTTTTTGATAGTGACCCTATTCTAACGATACCCCTAAGTTTTCCTAATCCTATAAAGCTTCAATCGTTCTTGCTTCTGTATTCGTTTGCCTATGTATCATGTTTAATAATAGTGTATTATTATATAATGAAAGAACGGCATGAAACATGAAGCCGAAAGGTCCAAAATTCATAGAAGAGAATACTTGATTGCAACTACATAAAGAAAGACAACAAGCACTTGAATTCATAGATATGCGCGACATACACGGTTTTCATACTACATTTGTAATTGACAATATACTCTTTATCATAAATATGGAATATTTTTTATTGGGAATGTCTTAGATATTTACGGACTATATGTTTTCATAAATTCAAATTGTCCTTTACAAAAAAAAATATCTCTTAAATCATTCTTGTACAAGATGGGCATCGAAAAAGCTTTTGAGAAATATGTGTACGCGCAATATTTGATTTAAAAAATGTCTCATTTCACCAAAAAGTAGGTTTCGGAACGGGTTGAAGGAGTTGTCCAACAAATTCGTAGAATCAAATACTCTCGTAATTCAAAGTTAACCCAAAAAGACATTGATGTATCGTTGCTCGACATGTAGCAAAGAATTCCACTCAAACCGGTGCTAGGGGTCGTCTTGAACTTACTATGAGATATGAGCAAAGCTCATTGTTGCAGGCCTCATGGTCACTTCAAGAAAAACAATAAAGGCGAGTTCCTTTGCTTGGTTCTACCAGAGGCCCTCGTGCTGATATTGGTAACTCGGGATGATACGGCATGTGATACGGATTTTGCCATGTATTATTCCCTATGTATCTTAACAGAACAGCGTAATAATATCTTAAATATAATTGAAGAGTGCACACTGTAATATTTTTCCATCAGACAAATGATGCTTATTTGCTATTCTTCTACTTTGTCTGTCGCTCCAAACAAAACATTGGTGAATTTTCCTGCTTTCTTCATACGTCGTCTTGTTCTTTCCAATGTGAGAGCGAACGATATCATGCACATATTGCAGTTTCATATAGATCATTTGAACAAAAATTTAGAGATCATCTAATTGAGGACAATAACAAATATTGCCGAACAGTATTGTCAGGAGTAGACATCCAAGAGTAAGTGAAAACCAACGCAACAAATGTAGGCCGAAATGGTCCTGACTTTGTGCAGACATTTCAAAACAAAACTTTATTTGCCAAAGGTAAAGAAAGAATGAGGATCTCTTGTCGATACACATTTTGACTTTTGCTTTACCAAACCGCAACTTCTTGGTTTATTACTGACGCCTTCCTCAACCGACCCAACCTTCTTTTTCCCACAATCCCAAATGAATCAGAATTTCCCCATTTTCCTGTGAGACTAAGACATTCTGCAAGTTGCAAGTGCGAATGTCTTATGACATGTATGAATGCCCACACTTTCGAAGTTTCAGAAACTGAAGGATAGTGGGTATAGTGATTATATTAAAAATTTTGGTGTAAAAACACCCGTAAAAACATTCGATTTTTCAACCAATGATGTACATTATTTACGTCAATGACAAATCAAATTATAAGCTTAACACTTCACAAAGAATGCATTGGTTGCTGAATCTGAGTATTCTCAAGATGAAAAAACAAACATCTAAACCTATGACAAAATAAATCAAAAGATAGCAAATTTAACTTCTTTTATTAAGTGGTTGATTTAGCAGAAAATACCAAATATGTATTCACATTTCCATTTTTTTTTCTTGGGGTTGGGGGGAATGGAGAATGACTTCAAGAATTTCCGATGAAGGGTGGTCCTATCTGGAAAATGGTATTTAGAAAATTGTCTTGGTATATAATTTATGTACAAGACAGTTGGGCTCGGAGTTGTCTCGCGTTGATCGCAAAGTGAAATAGCCGTCAAATCCAAAATTAACTGCCATTTTAAAAAGGCAAACGTTTTTACATTGGTTTCTGAAGATAATATTACCTATTCAAAAACATTGATAAATGTCCTGTTTTCACATAAAACAGATGATGCTTGTGGCCTGCTTGCCTGCTAATTGCTAATTATATACCTGGTAACGCAACTGTTGAACAAATAAATATTACCCTAACGGCGCAGGTAAAAAAATAAATAAATCAAATATTTATTGTCATATAAACATAGTTTGTGACATAAACAAGTAAAGCTAAAACAAGCTAGTAAAAATTAACAGAGTTAAGAGTCCCCTGTCCTCAGTTCTAATGGCCGTTTCATTAAGGACCCTATTTTTTCTACTTGCTTTAGTGTTGATGGGCAAAGCAAACATTTAGTGAACGTGTAAAAATTTTTAGCATCTTCAGATAAAATTATGTCGTCAAGTAGAATTTTTCTTACAATATAACAAAAAATGTAATTCATCATCCAAAATATTACAAAACTGGCATAGTCAATTTTTCTTTAGGTATCTTTAAGTATATACCTTAATTATGATTACTTATTCCTAATTTTACAATTTGCCTTCTTTTTTTAAAAAAATATGTGAATTTATTGGATGAGGTTTGTTTCCATTGATTATTCACTTTTAATTTTTTGGGGGCTACTTAGGGCTTGCTATATGGTGTGATGTTCCTTTCTGCGTTGAAGACCGTACGGTTACCCCTAGATGTTTCGTCTTGGGTGGTTTTAACCTGGAGATGGGATGTTGTCTCCTTGACATTTACCCCATTTCCTTTCTTTTTCATATCAGTAAATTTCTTTTTCTAAATTTTGTTTGAAATTTTTATATAAGAAAAGTTTGCTAATATAATCTATTTGTTCAAACTTTTGTTTATAAACCCTTTTGTAATAATTTAAAAGTTGTGTTTTTAGATTTTTTTTCATTGAGACTATCTGACTTTTAATGTTTACACCTTCATAATTATCTAGTTCTAAGTTTATCTCCTTTGCAATATTTTTAATGTATGTGTACCAAGTATAACATCTGAATGATAAATTATTTTTGTTAATAAGAAGGAGTTGACATCAGAGTTAAGAAATATTTTTAATAAATAATAATAAACTTTGAATTTTTATCATTAGTTCCAATGGATATCTACCTAACTAAACAGGTTTTATCTGTAAAGTTGAGAAATCAGACTCCTTTCCAGTGATATTAGGTAAAAGCGCACTGTTTTATTATCTGAATATAATATCTGAGAATATTTATCAAAATAGGTCATCGATAGAGCAAAATTAACGGGTAAATTGCCACAGCAGTAAACAACGAAAACGCTGCAAGGCATTTCATTCAAAACCAAGAGTTTCTGATATGATCTGGAGACAAAAACAGGCTCAAATTGATCAAACAAGATGACAAAGTACGGTAACCTTCGCATAGAATTTAAGAATAGTCCCCTTGTTTGCAGATAAAATTAAAAAGAAAACGAAATTAAATTTACTGCTATCCAGCTTCAGCATATAACACATGTTGTGCTTGACAGGAAGCGCCCATCATAACTGTCCTATTCAGTAAAGTTTGCTTTTATCTTAAATAAACATATATTATAGTGTCCATACATTTTTTTTTGTATCTGTCAAATCTCACGCTGAGGGCGTAAGAGTTACGTTTTCCAGCCCACAATCATACTTTCATGCCCGCCCCTTTCAATGCCATGCTCTCAAGAAAACTAAATTTTAAAAAGAAAAACGATCTTTTCATGACTAGAAAAACATGAATTCGGAGTTATTCGGCATTTTCTTACAAACAACTGCTTCATCGATAAATACCAGATTTATTTTTCTACAAGTGACCATTTCAGCTTCATAGGCCCGAAGTGAAACGAAATTGTCAGTGGAGGTCCAAAATATGAAAGCATATTTAAAGTTTTCCTTTTGTCTCATATTCCTTCATTTGAACAAATGAATGTTCTAAGAATGCATCATTTTGCACATCTTTAAAGAGAGTCTGGTCCCCAGTCACACTCTGAGAACTTAAATCCCCTTTTAAGACAGCTCTGTAGTGTTTTGGGATATCCATTATGCTATAATTATGCTAACTATATGTTAACGTTCAACTCCAATCCTAAACACAGTTGCATTGTACATCGCAGTTCCAAACTAATCTGCAATCTAAATATATTTGTGGCTAAATTAAACCTGAACGCTTAAAATATCTCTGTGTTTTAGTAGTAACCCTATTCTTACTATATCTCTTAGTTTTCCTAATCCTATCAAGCTTCATGTTTAAAGTGCATAATAAGCAGGAAGAACATGAAATATGGGTAAAAAATGGATAACAGGAAACACCTACAATGGCTGAAAATTATAATTACATGCCACAATCTGCCATGGAACTACACATAAACAAAAGACAAACGTAGACAACGATAGGACCTCGAGACAGCCGGACTTGGAATCGGTACTAGCAAAAGCCAGCGGTAGGGTTAAACCGGTTTATGGGTACCCAAACCTCTCCTTTATCTGTCCCGTTTCCCTATTAGTATCATTTACATACGAATAAAATCCAATACATGAATCCGAAAGGTCTAAAATTCATAGAAAAGAATGCTTGATTGCAACTACACAAAGAATGGCATCAAGCACTTGAATTCACAGTTTTGCGCGACGTACACGGTTTTCATACGAATTGAATTTTGGAGAAAAAAAAATATCTTGAATAAAAGAGTCTATATATATGGAATAATATTTTTCCAAAATAACTGAATTTTTAAATGGGGTAATATTTTTTTTATTCCAGAAATAAATTTATGTGGTTAGTAGCTGTATATTTTATTATAGTAGGCATAGACATTGTCGATAAATAATGATGAATACACACAAGATTGTTAGAGCCAGTTTAATTTATATTTTCGATGATCCCGCATACATGAAAAACACGGATGTAGCGTTGTTCGACATGTAGCCAAGAATTCCAAACCAAGGGGCCGTCTTGAACTTGCTGTGAAGGTGTGTGCGGGGTTCGGTTCATTGTTGAAGGCCTCATGGTGACTTCAAGATGAAGAACAACAATAAAAGCGTTGTTTCTTTGCTTGGTACTTTCATGTATTTTAGAGACTTGGTCTCCTGTACATTTACTCCATATCTTTTAATTGTTTATACAAAGCCGACTCTTTGGTTGTTATCTTAGTTTGGTATAAAATAGCGGACCGGACAGAAACTGTGTTCATCTTGTACTCGCTTCTTTTCGGGCACCATCATTTTTCAATCATTTCAAAGTTATTATTTGTGGATTATTCGGTAATTTGAAAATTTACAGCATCGATCATCTCGATTAGAAGTTATTACGTAATATTAAGACTTAGAAATACAAAATTAATTCTCAAGACTGCTTAATTGCAATCTTATAGTATGTACCTTGTGATTGATTATGTTGATTTTTTGGAATTCCGATATTTATTCCAAAAATATATCTTTATAGAACAGCATAATAACATCTTACATTAATAGAATTGAATAGTGTACATAGTAATATTTTTCTATCAGACAAATGGAGGTAATAACAAAATTACCCAATAAAGTTGTAAAGAGCCGACTTCCATGAGACAAAAAGACAAATCAGGTAGAAACCACCGAAAAAATTGTCGACCGCAATGCTCCTGACTTGGTACAGGCATTTCAAAGGAATTGGTGAGTTAAACCGGCTTTATGGCGCGCCAAACCTTCCTTTCCATTGAGGTAGTGTCCGGTACTCATCAGCAATTGCTGTTGATAGGTCGTACACAGTTATCATGCTCATCTTTGTCCGTCGCTCCGTCCATCAAATTGATGATGAAAGCTCAAATTTTCCTGTTATATTCGTTCATCGTCGTGTTCTTCCAAATGTAAAAGCGATAACGATATCATGCACAGATTGTGGTTTCATATAGATTATTTGAACAACAATTATAGAGATCACCTAAATGAGGGCAATAACAAGATAAAAAAAAGTATTATCAGGAGTCAAAATCAAAGAGGCAAAAGGGCCAAGTAGGTGAAAACCACCACAACAATTGTCAACAGCAATGTTCCCGACTTTGTACAGGCATTTTAAAACACAAGTCATTTGTCAAAGGTAGGAAAGAATGGTTTCAATCGGTAAAAGACGCAAATCATCAGAATAAAGTAACATAAAATAGTTATAAAATAGTAACTGATTTATACGGCAATATCGTAATACATAGACTGCCCGAGGGTCATGGTATGGACCAGAGGAATAATATGGCCCAAGCCGGAGGCGCGGGCATATCATTTCTCTGCTCCATACCATGGCCTCGAGGGCAGTCTATTTACGATATTGCCGTATAAATCAGTTACTATTGTGTTTATTGCATTGAATAAACCGAATAAATGACATTGTTTGTTATTCTTTTTTTTCGTTTGGGAGTGTTTAAAAGAGTAACGTTTTTTCTATTTTATTTATTTGCAAAATGAAAAACTGCAATCAATGTATTTATTTTTGTCATAAATATATATATCTAAGCTAAATTATTCAACTTCTGTAATCATCAGTTAACCAGTATACCAGTGAACACTTTTTACGTTAAACTAAATTGACGTCACAATTCAACCGATCGGTCAATATCTGGTATTGACTGCAACGATCGGTCGATACCAGATTTTTTGGACTGATGGCATCAATACCTTAAGATAGAGAATGTCATGTGATTGGTTTTAGGCCAATAGAATTCCAGATTTTTTACTGATATGCAATAAATTTCATTATTCTATAATATATAAATACTAATGGTAAAGTTGCATTGACATTAAAATGAATAAAAAAGGATATCCACTCGATAGAAAGGATATTCACTCCATGAAAAGGATATTTACCGCGGGAAACGTCACGTGCGACATATTTTTAGAAAAAGGGAAATCCCGTATTTATATCGTCCAATCACATTGCTATGCAACATTGTCGCGTGACAACGTCATCGGCATCACTAAAAACAGGATTGCTTCATCTAAAGAAAAGAAGATCAGCGAAAATGGTGCAAATATGCAAAGAGGAAGACACTTAAAATGCGAAACAAGTCAGCGTAACACTGGTAAAGGCGTTCACACAATATTTTGGGAAAAAATCTCCCGACGGATGTCGACAACACATAGCGCAGAATCGTCGCACATTACACAGATGCAAGGAGTGAAAAGGAAGAACACAAGCATTCATTTAAAAGACAGAAATCATCGATTATTTAGGATAAAAAATTTATTCTTTAAATAAAGTCTTTAAAGAACGTTCGCTTGTTACATTAAAATGTCAATTCCCTCCCTTCTTCACAATCTCCCACCAATGACGAACAATGGAAAAAAGCCGCAAACTCAGCGTTAGCTAGAATCTGTATATTTCTGATAGTAAAGATAATAATAATGTTATATTTATTGTTTTACTTATCCTCAAAATATTTTTTGAAAAGTATATATTTCATTTATTTTATGCAAATGTTCAAAGCCTCTTTAATCGTTAATTCGACACCCATAGAAAATTACTAGGTGTATAGTATAATACGTAATAAAAAGAATTATTATGTATTTATCGGATAATAGAATAAAACATTTACTGTCTTTAGTTTCGGTAAATGTGCAGTGTTATTGACTTTTGGGAAAACAGATATTCACCTCGCCATGCGGCTCGATGAATATCTGTTTCCCCAAAAGTCAATAACACTGCACATTTACCTCAACAAAAGACAGTAACTGTATATTATCATGTGATACGTATATGAATCGATATTCTTTCAGAAAACTTTGATTAAAAAGCTCCTGGCTTGCGTTGTTTCCCTGTACTTAAAAAGACAGCTCAAACATCCTATTTTATGAAGGCAAAGAAAATCGGATGCATTGAACCAGAGAAAGACAATGATGCTAGACAGTAAATGTATGTTTAGAGTAATTTTGAACTCGTTGAGAAAATGTGATACAAGTGCGTGGCGTCTATCCATATGAAGAAAACTTTGCTTTGACATATAGGTGACAAAGGAGAAAACCCAATTTAGATTCATAAAGATTGAGTGAGAAGCTAGATGATAAAACAGCAAAAATGGTGTGAATTATGGAACCCGTATTTATACTACTAATATTACTGATTATTCGGATTTCCTTTGGTTTCTGCAGTCTAAACATTTTTTAAAATTATGAATTTCCTTTGATTGGTTTTTAGCGCTGCTGATGAGGAATTAATTTCCTAAATGGCCATACAGCTCATTAAATAACTAAATACGAAGTTACTGTGAATTTAAATTCTGCATATGCGCATTTCGACAACTTATGTCTCTTCAGTGCAGATAAAATCTAAACGTTAAAATTATTGCAATGTGTCATGGTCTCATGTTCATTTTCTCCATATCCTTTCGTAAAATACTTATCTATCATTAAATATTGATAAAACTTCAGCACGAATGGCAGAAAAAATGAATAATACTTAGATAGATAAAATGAAAGACCTTTTCCACAAATTTCAATCAATAACTGGTAGTTTCAAATAAAAGAAATGAAGTTGAGTTTAATTTTCAGCAAAACAAGCATTTCAGTCACTGAACATTAAATGAGAACTCATGCATTTTGGGCTTAAAAAATAGCGCAACAACCATCTGTCCTCGTGGTTTCCACCTCTAACCTTCTTATAATTTTAAATAGAAAAATACAACTGAAAGGCTTTAATTTTGCATTATATTATATTGAAAAAAGAAAAAGAAAGGTGTTCACAATCAAGATTGAAAATAGTTTGATGTGACCTTCTGAGAAATGTTCGCGTGCGAAACTGCTCCTTTTCAGAACCCGTGCAACTCTTCTTTCATTTGCTAAATGAAACAATGAATATATGGCACAATAATTTTGTGGCGTTCTTGTTCATTTTTGTTCATTTGATTTGTCTTTGTCTTGCTCGTAAATGAAAGGATATTGAGTAAATGCACACGAGACAAAGTCTCTACAAATACATGGTAAAAACAAGCAAAGGAACAACACTTTTATTGTTGTTGTTCATCTTGAAGTCACCATTGCTGTCTCTATTTTGGATATGAATTGTCGTGATTTTGGATTTTGGATTTTTGAATTCCATCCTTTCACCATTTTGCTTCGGTATTCGTTTACCGATGTATGGGTAACAAAAACATTGTTGAAAAAGACATATGTCGCTTTTCTTAATTGTTAAAAGTTTGAACGCTGAACATGCCGGGAGTATCGGACACTGACAATCTGATTACTTGTTTTGAAATTATTTCATTTATTCTACTTAAAGGTGCAATGTAAATTCTTGCAGTCATGAAATAGATATGATTGAATTATTTCTGTATATTACTGCATGGTTGTCCTTGCTTGCAATTTTACCGTTTCTAATGAGCAAATCGACGACAAGTCTTGTAAGCATAAATGTAAGAGAGTTAGATCCAACTCAGTGATCATATTCAAAAATTTTTGTTAGCTAAATTGTCGGCATATTCCCACCAGATGATTTTTTTACAGAATTTATTTTCAGCAGAGACAAATCCTTGAAGACACTGGTAATTCTAATGATTAATTAAACTGCAGAACATGGCATTATAAATGATAACCGTGAGATACTAAATTCTGAGGTTCGCCCAATTTCATATTTAAAATTCAATGAGTTACGATTTTCACTGGGAAGCTTGAAGAAAACTTTATAATGAGTACCGGAAAAAATAACAAAATAAGGCATCAAAGAAGACTCGAATGCTATCCAACTGTTCGATTGATTGATTGATTGAATATTGTTTAACGTCTACTCAGCAATATTTCAGCTATATCAAGACGAGAACAAGTTTGTTAATAAATAAATCTTTGGGGTATGGAAAGGGCAATGGGACGGGAAATTCTGACTGCCACTGGAAAAGTAGGGTGAAATCGTCAAGGGCGGGGAATTTAGCCTTGTAGCCGATCACCTACGGACCACCCCAAAAAGAGCTTGCTACAAGGGTTCTTTAACGTGCAGGAAGCGTAGCATTTCTTCCAACACGTGGACCTGAGTTTACATCCCATCCGAAAGATGGGTTGTGTATTATTAATCCCGCACAACCACGGAATGGGTCCTATTTCTATATCCCGGGACCCTCGGGGTCAGCCTCCGTTTAGGAGGGGTCACACCCCGCAAGCCGGAGATTCTAGGTCCTATTTCTATATCCCGGGGTTCCCTCGGGGTCCTCTGTTAGGAAGACTCATACTCCAAGCTCAGAGAATGCTGCGGGCCTATTCATAAGCCGGGACCGCGAACGGCGTACCAACTGTTCGAAGCAATAAACTTCTTCAAAAAAAAAGTAATGAGCATACCAAAATATGGGACACTGGAATTTCATTTGCAATTTCGAAAATTATTAAAGGTATGTCAAAGTTTAAATTGTTTGACACGGAGAGTTTTTAAGTGAAGAATATGGAGTAATGCGCATTAAAAACGGGTTTACATGGGAGACAGAGGACCAAAGGCGTCAAAACATCCCCATATGTGTCCTACTATCAATTATATTAGCTCATGTACGCTCCACTATAAATTAAAGTTGTGATAATCGATGATTATTTTCCATTTTAGCAAATATTTGTTATAAAAAGCAACAGCAAAAATAGGATAAACATCAATTAATTCTATTTCTTGAACTATTTATGACGCCCGAATTTATTTCTCTTACTAAAACCTATTTGAAATCAATAAACATGACAGACTAATCATTTATTGGTTATTTATAGCCAACTTATTGTTTTATATGTGTTTTTTGTCATGTAAAAATGTCTACCTTTGACAGGTGGTTTTATAAACTTTAACTCCAATGTGCTGCGATGTTAAAGAATTATTTTTAGTTCTGAAACTGGTTACAAAATGAGAAAGCATACAAATAAAGACTGCACAAGCAGACTGTTAGCTTCCATGGAACTATACAATAGTTTCATACACAAATCTTGTATTTCAGAAAAGCACATTTCAGAAATCTGCATAATGTTAGAGAGTTGCAACCAAATCCATGCATGCAAGATTCAGGGATAAACGACAAAGTTTGGATATCTGGCACCTCGAGGCTCATAAAAACTGTTATTGGCATATGGAGATTTCTGATCCTCCATAAAGCGCTTTCTAGGCTTAATCAATTTTGTTAGGCAAATGATTGTGTGGGGAATAATACAACTCTGTTGTACTATTCATTTTTTTGCTGATTTTTGACTAATAGGTACGACGGTCACTTTGTTTTACAGCTTTCATTGACAATATTAACGTACAATCTAATTTAAATTAGATCTATAAATTGTTCCTTACACTCACAGCACTGTAGATCTAATAACATCCAATTCTACTTTCTGTTCTGATGACCTTTCAAATTAACCAATCAGATTGCAGCTCCAAGAATTTTGGAATCATTGGACTTAGGAGAAAACGTGAGGATTTCGAAAAGGTCATCAGAACGTAGAATGGGACGTTTAAATCTACCCTACAAACAATTAGTAGATCTTATTTTGATAAGAATGAATGAACTTACGGCTGTATTAGCAGCAGTCGTATAGGATTGCTTTATGATATTACTTGATCTATAACTCTGTCAAAACTTATACACACGGCACCTTTTTGTTTTGGTTCCCAGAGCTAAACTACTGTGTCCCAAGGTCGTGGAAAAGGGACTTCCATATCTATTCGGGGTATTAATATATGTTTTCGTAAACGAACGGCTTTTGAGATAGTATGGAAGACTTAATTTCCTGTCCCTACCCATTTCCAGTGCCAGTTCCAGTGTACAGCGTGCACTAACTTATTTCTTTCTTCTTTTAATCGTTTGAATTGAGTAACTTGGTCTCGTTCTGATATAGCTGAAACACTGCAAGTAAAACTAATAATCAACCAATTAATCGTTACTATCATAAATAAGTTTTAGGAGATCCAGAGATTATTGTCGGACTGGGATACACCGAATATTGCTTAACCGAACTTTACCCTAGAGATGTGACTATTGTCCACTTGGAATTCATACTTATGGTGACTTCAAGGACCTTCAAGATTAAGAACAACAATAAAGGCGTTGTTCCACTGCTTAGTATTGCCATGTTTTTGTAGAGACTTTGTCTCATTTGCATTTACTCCATATCCCTTTATTGTTAAAATCACTATTCCAGATCGCAAGATAATATCCCGGTTTTGGAGGGAGGCCAAATTATTAGCGTTTGTTTTTGTGAAGTTCTTCTTTTTTATCTTTGTTACATTTGTAGTACATTTCGGTTGTTTGGTATGTGACTGGATCTCCCTTTACTGAATGCTTCGATTCTGATTTGACAATTTATTAGTCATCTAATAAACACTAGAATTGCATTTTATTGCAAGCGCTGCATGTTTGTATTGCTACAACCAAGGATGTATAATAAGTCCTTTCTACAACCCACAAGTGAACATAAATTGTTACGGTCTTCGATCGCATTTTCAAAAACATAAATTGTAATGGCCTTCGATTGAATTTTCAAAAACATAAATAGTAACGGACTTCGATCGCATTTTCAAAAACATAAATTGTAATGGTCGTCGATCGAATTTTCAAAATAGCTCAAATGTGATGAAATACCACGTAAGGGCCACTAAATATGAACAAAAATAATATTTAACGTCAATTCACTAAATACAGACTGAGTATGATTTTTGTTTTTTCTAAATCCAGATACCGGTGAAATGAGTCACTATTTTGGATCCTGTTTTTGCAGAGATATACTATGCAACACTTAATTGTTTATAGTGTCTGACTTCTAGACAATACATTTATAGGCAGTAATTAGGGTCAGTGAATAAATATGTTTCTTACATTTAACATGACATTTGAACATGCTTCTACAAATATTATACACCGTAGGTGGGTTTTAACATGCCAATTAATACGATCTACTGTATATTGTTTTAACACATGAAATGAAAATCATACTTTCTGTGAATATGGGGTTGCATAACCAAAGTGCATGTTGAAAAGTTTTTGAAACATTTTTCATTTAAGACAGGCCCCTATTCTTCGATAAATTCTATCATAGTTGCAGGATAGATATGTAAATGTATGTATTTCGTTTTGCAATATATTATTAACGTGACCGCCTGTTGCAACGACTTTGGTTTTCTCCCTTGAAAATATCTGCAGTATTGGACACAATAATTAGGATTTAAATGGTTTAAGACCAAATAAACTGTGATTCATTTACCCTGAGACACATATCAGCATTTTTAGTGTCTCTAATTTAGCGATAGCGGGACTTCTGAGACGTGTTCAAACCGGAATACATTTCTGATACTATACGAAAAAAATCAATACATCAATACCATGAGAGGGAATCTCTGTTGAGCTAAGGGTGGTTAATATTCAATCTGTTGTAGCGCTTCAAGTTTATTTCTTTTCGTTTATTAAAATTTAGTTAAAGACTAAAGTCTTCTCAATAAGGAACAATTATAAGCATAAACTTCAATTTAATGAATATTCTGTTTTAATGCGATATATATTTGTTTTAATAGATCAAGAATCCAGCACTGGTATTTGAGGAGACCATTTCTGCCTTCAATTACACAAGATTACCTACCTCGAAAGTCCCGTATTGTAATGACATTAAGAAAAGCACTTCCAAGACTGGTTGACAGACTGAAAAAAAAATTGCCTTCAATCATTCATATTTATTCAACATGATTGTATAAACTTAATGAAATGTTTTGCATAAAGAAGTGATACATGTTAATTGATAGATAAATTGACAATAATAATAGATCATTTCCACTTAACCGTCGGTATCAGCAACATGAGTTGCGACTGTGATATTGCTTTATTATCATTTGCTAAGTGGCTACCGAATACTGTGGTCATTTTTCAAATTTCCTGTGAAATTTCGCTTTATCAACTTTTTTAGATATAGTTTACATTTGTATAAGTTACACATACATTTTACACCATGTGCTACATTTTGTATATATAGCCAAAAAAGAATTATTAAGATGTGACTCAGATGTGGTAGCAATACCAACTTTAATGATAAGACATAATGTTATACAAGACTATGACAGAATGAAAAAGATTATAAAACTGGGAAACGACATTGGCCCCGGGCTCCTGGCTCCCAACATTTTTTAAATGTGGGGCTAGAACTAAAAAACAAGGGATATGAGCTCAAACTCCAGGGTTCCTAGCTCTAAGTCTAGGCCTCTGGCTCCAACACCAGAGCTTCGGAGTCCACTCACAGGGTTCCGGGCCCTTACAGAGCTGTGGTGCCCGTGTTATTAGATGTACCCGAATAAAATCTAACTTTACTTTTATGTATTCATATATCTGAATGCAATGTACATGTATGTACAAAACTAAAAAAAACAACATACAAACCTGTGAGTCCCATGTCTCTAAAAAATGCAAAGGAATAGTTTTCTCAAGCAAAACTACAGTCAAAATACTAAGTAATAAAAAAAAAAAAAAGGAAATAAAAACCCAAAATGATAAATCCAAAAAATAAAAATTGTTTCAAGGCAATGTACAGAAATTAGTACATTAAATAAATATGATACATAAAACATAATACGATGACAAATAATATGAAAACAATACATGAACACATTGCCAAAAATCAAGTGTTTATAACGGATGTATCATGTAATCCGTGGAACACCTCATGTTTACCCATGTTGATCCGTTCCTATTCATGAATCATTTTCTTAATTCCTTTTAAATTATTAACAAAATGTAAAAAGATGTTTGTGTACGTAATCTATTTATACACCTGTCCGTCAGGTAATTTAAACTATCCCATTCATTTTTACACATTCTTCGCAACTGGGTCGAAACGGCATTGTCAAATGATCATTAGAGCACAACAGTTCTAAAACGGAAGGGTAAATCGCACCCAATATGGCGGATGTATCAACTATTCAAGTTTCGAACAAATTTGGATAAATTAGATCGAAAGTGCTAGGTGATTAAAGAATTAAACTACAGTAGCTCTGGGATACATGTTTAGAAAAGCTGTGATAAGCAGTGGCGCATTAAGTCGATAAACTACCTTCTAGTTTGTTTGTCAACATTAAATAGTGAATGGTTATCTCTTAAACGAGTTGACAAATGATGAAATAATTTTCAAAACTTTATTTGTTATTACTATTTGAGTATATTTTGTGATGGATTAATTGCCCAATATGGCCGAGAGAAAGTCCAAGGTAAGTTACGTTTTACAATATAAGGTGAAATTGATTTTTCTAGTGTCGTCTGCCATGATCAAAGAATCAATATCATATGGTTACATGACTTTTTGTAATTTGATTAAGTCCATAATTAGAAGAAATAAACATTTTGCATAATTTATAAATCATTTATTTTGCATTTTGTGTTTTCTTATCTAACGCATGATCAAACAAGACACTATGTGGCCGCGTTTGTTGGTATTTTAATTCATGTCTGGCCATCCGTGATCATGTCCACAATTTAACCTTGCGTAATGTTGAAAAATCGATATTGAAAGAAGGAAATTGACCATAAAAATATCAAAAAGTCTATTGAAGGGGGATTCGTTTGTGTATCATGCCTATTTTCTCCAAATTATTTAGATAGATAAAAGAAAGTTTAAAAACTAAATTGATTACTGGTATTTTAACACTTGCAATATATAAATTTAAGGAAATTTTGTTTAAACATACGGAGTATATCCCTCATGCATAGCTCTGTCCTTAGATGATTTTGGCTTTGGCTTGGTAATTTGTTCTCTATCAACTTTTACATATATTTCGGGTTATGGATTTCCAAGTGTTTCGATTTGATCTGCACCGAAGAGACATAAGTTGTCGAAATGCCCATATGCAGAAACTAATTTCACTGTAACTTCGGTTTTTTAGTTATTAGTTTATAAGTCATATTTGAGTAAGTTATACTGTGGTATGCAGTTCAGTTCTATAAAATGACTTCGCATTTTCTTTTAAATGCTCACTGATATTAAAACGAAGCATGGACGAAATCCCCCTATGCCAGGGATGCAAATTACCAGGGCCCAGTAGCCAAA
Organism: Modiolus philippinarum; assembly: GCA_002080025.1. Taxonomy (NCBI): domain Eukaryota; kingdom Metazoa; phylum Mollusca; class Bivalvia; order Mytilida; family Modiolidae; genus Modiolus; species Modiolus philippinarum. The sequence goes on from MJUU01064821.1 coordinate 213,003, forward strand.
GGCCCCTATAGTTTGTGCTGGGCCAGTAAAATTTTATAACCAGTAGCCATGACTGCTACTAAAATATCATACCCTTTTGGTTGACAGTTTAGATTATTTTCTGGGATTATGAACAGACCAAGCTTGCCATTTTGCAAATGATGCTAACGTTCATCCATGGATGCGATGTTCTGTATTGTGATAATAATATTCGGTACTTTGAAATGCTTTCCTTGGGCTTGATTCATTATACCAAACGGACATTATTTGTGTATCATTTAATATCATCTAGCTTAATTTTGCAAAACAAGTACTTTTCCATGGCGGAAAGGAAATGTAAAACAGGCCAATCTGTAAAGGAAATATCGTTTTCATTCGCTTATTTAGGAATTAATATTCCATTTGATAAAACGTGAAAAGGCGATAACGCACATATAGTACATGTTTTTACATCTCTTAATAAGGTTAAAAATTCTTTATCTACAAATATTTATTGGATTTAATTACAAACATTTTGCTTTTGTACCAAAATCTACATTAATTTCATTGAATTAAATGCCCTTAGGAGGTATGATTTATAAAACCACAGCTTAATAGAAAAAGATTTTTTTGTGTTATTGATTTTATGTTTTGGACAATAATTGTAAATAACTGTAAACTGTGAAAGTCCATTTATTTTCATTGTGATCGGATTTTAGATAATTCACATGTCAATAAACTGATAAAAAATAACATTTTTTTTTTCATTAATTGGTAGTGACAGATTTCTTTCTTTGGTCTTCCACCTCATGAAGTACATGTATATGTTACAGATATATAGTCTCTAACATTGTTTCCAGTTTATTACGTATATTTCTCACATCTCGATAGTTAAATTTTCACATTTTAAAGTTCGAGGTTTATCCGAGAACTTTAAAATGTGAAAATTTAACTATCGAGATGTGAGAAATTATCGTAATAAACCGAAAAACAATGTTAGAGATTTTTTCTCTAATTCCTACTCAATTTATTTGACGTAAAGCGATCTCCGTAGTCTCCAGTCTCAAGTATGCCGCCATTTTGTTGTTATCATCGTTGCTATGTGTATCATTGCGCCTTTGATTGAGAGGGGTGTTGGGTGTAATATTTTTGATAAAAAATGTCATAATATCAATAAATTGAGTTATCTTAGTCATAAAATGTAAAAATCAATTCGCTAGACAATGATGCAGGTGTTAATTTCATCAACATCCGGTTGCACTATTTCTTGAAACTGACACGAGACAACCAATCAGCAAGTGAGATCAATGTCTAAACATGTTGATTATTAAGTTCATCTAACATCATTTAGGAAGTATTTATTTTGAACAAGAATTAGAGAAATAAGATATCTTATATCTTATATCTGTATATGTTACAAGCACTGACTGGCAGATCCAAGGGGTCTCGGAGTTGGAACTCCAATATCTTCACTTTCCAACACATTGGAAAGTGAAGATATTGGGCAGAAATGACAAAAACAGACTTGAACGCACTTTGGATCTTTTTCGGCTTCGTGCACAAATGCATCGGGTTTCACTTACAAGTTCACTTAACAGTTTACATTTTGTCCTTATCATAATATAAACATATTTCTATGTATATATATCTTTAAATTCAATAAAATCATTCGAAACATAAAACATTTTAAACCAATGTCGACACTTGATAGTGTCAACTCGACAATTTGTTACTAATCCAAAATACTTGTATTTGTTGATCAGGTAAGACTGTGTATGAAATATGAGAAGGTCATTGAATTTTCCTTTGTACACAAATCCTTCCTGGTTCACATTTTTACGGTAGAAAAGCTCTCGGGGTTAAGCTACATAGTAGATATTTTACTAAACAAAATAAACCCCATAAAAGGGCACATATATATAATTACAATAAATATACTGTACAACTGCGTAACAGGAGCGATATTATAAATTAAGTTTAAATTATGGAAGCAAATACATCGGCAAACGAATGCCGAAGCAAGAACGAGGAAAGGGGAAATTCTAAAATCATAAATCCAAAATCACAGCAATTCTTAGCAACACGATGTGAGACAGTATGATAAAGACATAACAAACAAACAAAATGAACAAAAACGCCACGCAACTAAAGCACTAGCAGTGTGAACGCCTATAAAAACTGAGGAATCATCACGTGCTCCGGAAGGGTAAGCATGATCTGCTCCACGCGTGGCACCCGTCACACTACCAGTAGAAAGTCCGGTTTTGTCACAGTCGGTGTTAGTCAGTCCGGTAACAAACTCTGGATCTACCCAAAGAGATCTCTTCTCAGTTGTGAAACAGAAACATTGTAATGTACTGTCAAATCGTGGTGACGACCGTAAAACTTCTGAAGTGACAATTGCAACAGTGACTGAACATACCTCTGATGTTTTAAGTTTTTGAGACAGTAATTTCGCTCTGTTGACAAAATCGCTGTACAAACTACAGGCACGGCAATAGGGAATGAGTTGTGAAATGTACACGTCATATGCCGGAGAAGTGGGAATATTACTACTCAAAAACGGGAAGTTCAAAATCATCACGCTTGTCGTAAAGTTTTGTTTTCGGACGTCCAGAGTTGTCAATGTAGAGGTAAAGGTCCAGGTATGATGCTGATGTATGATGCAAAATAAGCAGCTATTTTGCGCTATATACCAAGTTTTTAACCCTCCAAGAGAAACTCCTATATTGGATTTAGGAACAGCTGTCAGATGCAGTTTCATCTAAAAGTGGATTTTGACATGTCTCTTTCAGTTATTTTGTTTCACGCATTTTTTTCGTCCTTTTTGAGTGTCCAAGATAACTTCTTCGTTTTGAAAACGTTCATGTCAATGATTGCCGTTTTGATCTATTTTTTTTGTTGTAAATAAATAAACTATGAAATGGTGTTGAGTAAATGAACACGAGACAAAGACTCTACAATTAGAAGGTTTTACTGTTTTGAGCAATGCACATGAACAAAGTCTCTACAAATACATGGTAGAAGTTATCAATGGAAATACGTTTAATTTTGTTCTTCATTTAATTGAAGTAACCATATTGCCTTCAACAATGAGGTTTGCTCAAACCCAATAGCAGACTCAAGACGGCCCCAGCACCGGTTTGAGGGGAATTCATAGATTGATGTCTTACAATGCTAATTCCATATATCTTTTAAGCATCGGTACTTAGAAAAATCCAATTTCTCTAATTTTTATCCAGTTTTCACATTTCTTGAACGGTGTGGAAACATTTGTTCTCCTCTCTAGAGAGAACAAGTTTCGTGAAATTTCCCGCCAAATTTATTCGGAATACAATCCTCGGTGTTTTTCTTCCAGTCATTAGAGAAACAATTTCCACAACTCAAACACGTTAATTATGAAATTTCTCACCTCTCGTTAAATAAATTTTCAAATGTTTAAAAGCTAAGCAAAATTTATTTAACTCGACGTGAGAAATTTCATAATCAACTAGGTCTCGTTGTGGAAACTATATATAACCATACCGACAACATTTCTTTGCTCTGCATTTAAGTAAGGATATTGGCAATTTCCACCTTTGTAACGGTTACATTTTTAGAACTTTTAATACTTTCTTGTGACATAGATGTTAATGACCATCTAATTTTGACTATTCGACACGTCTTCATGGACGTAAAACAGTCACAAAAACTCATCACATAGTGTGGTTCATAACAAAATAACTACATTTCATGCAAATTCATTTGAATTCCGTCAATTTGATAGGTGAACACCAATCACGTGGCATATCAATGTGAAGTTGCAATTCCCATGAAATACATTTGATCACATGTTCACGTGGCGGATTGATTTGTAAAAATAGAATCCTAAAGTCGGTTTCACTTCCTATAGATAATGGAAATCTCACGATTTCAGCTTCATTTTTACATTGATCTTTATCATATTTAGTATGTATATCGAGAATGATCATACATAACTGAAAAACGTTTAAATCGTCGTTTACGACATGCACAAAAGTCTGCAGTCATGTGCATTTTCACAATTTTTATCAAACAGGTGAAAATTTGTTCTATTTTAAGGGCGACCAAGTAACTTGATGAATTGGATGACCCGAGTTGACCTTCCTAATAATAGCAAGGTGTACTCGTTCGGGGTTAACAATTGTTATCCACGGACTTTTGGGTAGAAATTAGCAGTACATCAACAACTTATTTCAAATATTTCTTTTGGGTTTAATGCATGCATATTTCAATTACATGTTTAAGTATTTTGTTGAATTTTATAATTTACGGGTATGTTTTTTACCTAAATCAAAAGGGGTCCAAGCACGTGGTAAAAGCCAAAGTGAGACTTGTTTATCATCTGACTTAAAGATAAACCTGCCTATACCTATTTCAGAATGGTCCACTCTAGTCGATAATTGTGCGCGGAAAATATCATCCATTTAAAAGCATGGAGCATTTTTAAAAAGTGTTTTTTCTTTCAATATGTATTGGAAATCATCAAATTAAAAGTGGTTCCAGAAGTGTATAATATTTTTCCACAATCATGCAAAATCTTGTGCCAAAATATGCAATATTTAAATTAGCAGAAGAGAATTTCCATTATCTAAAGGAAGTGAAACAGACTTTAATGTACATGATGTGCTTTTCTGTAAATAAAATTGTGTTTTCTTACATTTCGGTTAAAATGTAATTATAATAATTGAATGCATTATTTTGAAGTTTAGTGTGACCGGGCGCACATTTTCAACATGAAGCGCTACCGCGCTTCATTAAAAATGTGCTTTGGTCAACACTTTCATACCCCAATGAAACTTCAAAATAATGCATTCAATTCTTGAATATGTTTTGTTCCCCTTATTTCTATGAAGGTGTAGCTGAGTCCTGCATTTTTAGTGCAGAAACTTTGATGTATATCAGATCACAAATAACTATTTTCATTTGTTGTGAGGCTGAGTTGTAGGAAGATTAAAAATCAAAAGTTTTTATGCTATGGCAATTGGTGAAATAAGTTGAGGATATCTGTCCAAGGAGATCAAATCCACATCTGATTTCACGCCGCCCGTGGATAACGCTTTGTCATGCCATCTCTGACTGCGGTTAATAAAGCAGCAATGAGCTTCGAAAGAAGTTAAGTGGTACATCTGGACGATCCTGCAATGAATCTGTTTGTATGGATTCTCGAGATAATTTATTATACGTGCATACTTTCAAATTTTGGCAGTTTAGTTTTTATGATTTCAAAATATTATTAAAAACCACCTGTTTGTTGTGCCCACATCTTATGATTTTATAGTGCCAAGTTTTCTATTGGCTGATTAACCACCTGCTAAATAACCATGTCCGCCATACACAAGAAAATCAATAATCGTGATAATGTAGTGTTTCACATTAACAAACATGCAGTAAGCATAGAAAAATAAACACATCGAGACATCAAACATAGTTTACTTCTACGTAATGTAACAGTAATTTCACCCTGAAAATTAAAATACGAAAAACATCTATATTTGGAATAACATGTAAATGATATGAAATGTTTTATCTGCGTTCATTTCCAAAGGTTTCCGCTCACACACTATGTAATGTTGGTCCTCTATGAAATGTGATTTCCTGTGCCGGGTACTGTTATTTCGCTTTTTGTGCATTAGGTGATTTTCGAAGTTTGATTACTAGCGTAAAATTATCAGGTTTAAGGGATTTATAAGGGGCTTATAAGTAAAAACATTACTTTAATGAACATTTCACAACAAATTCATGATGAATTAAGAAGAAAACATTTTTATGTAAAATGGTATATCATATTACTTCTTTGAAAATCGAACGTAAACTCAAATGGTTAAATGTTTCCTACCGAAAAACAAATAAAATAGTTTGATGGTTTAAACAATGCATGAAACCCTTTATAGAATTCATTTATCTGTCCTAATGCATGATTTGATATCAATTTCGATATGTTTTATTATAGATTTGAATCGATATGTTGAGTCGGGTAATCTTGCAATGGTACTGTGATTTCGCGTGGTAAGTTTAAAAGTGGTACTGTTATTTTCTGTGTTTTGTACTGTGATTTCATGTGATTGCTTCATGTATGATAAATCAACTTTTGTCATACTCATTTGTATATGGTAAAAATAGCATGAGACATTTTAGGTTGATCGAACACACCACTTATTGACCTAATATAAAATAGAGTTTCAAAAGTTTTCAAATCCGAATCACAATCAAGCAATTTATCTATACTGAATACATAAATGTCATTCAATGAATTATTTGGATTCAAGTTTGACATTTAAATTTTTTTTTTTTGAAAATTAAGAACTCTTAATATTTTGATTTTACACCCTTATTTGGATGTTCCGTTGACTTCCCGACGTGAAAAGCACGTGTAAAACGATTTAGACAATATTCAGTATTATTATATTCCATATTAAGTTTTATTTTATTTGATTTTTAAGAGAGTGGGTATTATTTCGGTATGCAACCCATCTTTAAGGTATATCACTGGCTGTGATCGACTTTTTCGGTATCCACACAGTTTCACAGTGTGAATATTCTATGCATAATATGACAAATTCTGCTGTTCTTTTTATGCCCCCAGATCGAGGATCAGGGGGCATATTGTTTTTGTCCTGTCTGTCTGTCTGTTTGTCTGTGCGTCCGAAACTTTAACCTTGGCTATAACTTTTGAACTATATAAGGTAGACTTTTGATACTTGGCAAGTGTATAGGTCTAGTCAAGAGGAACATAAATATGCAAAAAAAATAGGTCATAGGTCAAAGTCATAGGGGTCAAAAAGGGGTAAAAATCGGAATCTGGGGCATATGTAGTGTTTCACAAACACATCTTGTTTTGTGGTATTCTAGATAAACTGACGGGGGTCACTTTCTATATAGAGGTGCTAGTATATACAGACGTGACGTGCCGCTTGAATGGGTCTGTATTTCGCAATTGTAAACTACATGAAAATGAATGGGTTGTAATTATTGACATCATGTACATGTAAGTAGACAACAAATGACCAGAATCCCCGTTGTTTGCTGTAATATATGAAATATTTATCATTATTTGATGTTTAAGTAAATTCCTGCAGTAGAATAAATGGCTTCCTGCCCCCAATTACTAATTTTACTATACAGTTGGTCTGGTTAACTGTAAGATTTACTATATGAATGGGTCGATGTTTTGTGTAGGGCACTTTATGAAAAGGGGATATTTTAAAAATGCCAGTGTTAGGTCTGTACCCAATTCTACTTGAATTGACCCCCGTGGATATACTACACTCAGGAAAGGACATCATCCTTGAAAACATTTCAGGCGATAATCGTCCTTCATGTGGTAATCTAGCATGTACATACCAACCTCTACTGCTGGCAGTATATTTATAATATTCCTCGTGATAAACTAAAATCACGATTCAAAGATATTCAAAAATCCTTTGTCGATTCAAAAAAAATATTATATTAGTTTCTAAAACCACAAGTTTTTCAAAAACCAACTTAAAAGGAAAAGTATGCTACGATGACACTACTGTAAAGGGTGCGGGAGTTTCGGCGCGCCTTAAAACCGGTTTAACGCGCCATTTCCTATGAAATGCCTGTACAAAGTCAGAAACATTGCCGTCTACAATTTTTCCGGTGGTTTCCACCTGATAACGTTAATAGTTTGACCTTTTGTTCATTTGATTTGTGGCGATCAATCAGATGCTCAATTTTCTTATTACATGTTTGTTTAGTTGTATCTCAGTAATAACATGCATACATCTCATCCATAAGGTAAAAAGAAATTTAATAAGAAGTAGTATTTTGTTTAGACATTCACAGGAAATAACAGTATCACAGTCACTTTTTTAACCAGAAATCACAGTACCATATCAAAAATAGCACGAGAAATCACAGTACCACTAAATAATGAAAAACATAAAAAGAAATAAATTATAGTGTTTACTGATATTTCAAATGGGTCTAAGGCAACACAGATTTGAGTAAAGGATGGATTTGTGTAGTCAGTATAGGTTAATAAAGTGTCGTTTGGATGTTTAGATAAAATGTTTCAATTCCTTGGGCCCTTCCATATTTTGTGCTTTATTTCCTCATTGTATCATTACCAAATTTTCTTTTTGCATCGTTGACATATTAGTGAATGTTCTGGAAGCCATTCAGTCACTTAATGTCTTAAAGTAGATTGGAAAAACTCATCAAATATCATCAAAATAGTTGGATGTCTTGTCCCTGGTTTTTAACCTCTGCACAAAACGTGAAATAACAGTACCCGGCACAGGAAATCACATTTCATAGAGGACCAACATGACATTATTTCGAAAACGTCATTTTGCTGGTACAATCTTTATACAACTTCAAAAGTCAATAAATCACTCGGTTGTGTATTGTTCATGTTACGCTGTCATGCAGTTGGTATAGTGTTTATTTTTAGAATCGTGTAGTTAAATGTAGGTCATTTTGTAATTATCGTTTTCGTAGTTTAATGCAAACTGTGGTTAGCATAACCGCACAAAAATGTTATCATGCATTGAACCAACTAACATGATCATTTAGATAGTGTCGAAAATGGGCTTACGCCTTACCGTTCAACGATTTTCGACACTATCTAAATAATCATGTTAGTTGGTTCAATGCATGATAACTTACATTAAAAACCACCTGTTTGTTGTGCCCACATCTTATGATTTTATAGTGCCAAGTTTTCTTACTATTGACTCGATGAGAGCCCTGGTTGTTTTAAATGTTGTAATTGTCCTCTATTTGTCTTTTTGTCGGACAGCGGATGACAGCAATTGTAAGAACACTAATTCTATGTTTGTCCCTCAGTAAAAGAAACATTGATGTATAGCGTTGCTCAACTTCTAGCAATGAATTCTGCTCAAACTGGTGCTAGGGGCCGTCTTAAACTTACCATAAGCATCGTTGAAGGCCTTATAATAACTTCAAGATGAAGAACAATATCAAGTTGTTCAATTGCTTGATTTTACCATGTTTTTGTAGAGACTTTGTCTCATGTGCATTTACTCCACATCCCTTCACTGATTATGAAGTTTAGGTACAACAATTAAATGCATGTAAAGCAAATATGCAAAAACAACCTCAATTCTTCCCAAATTTATCTTTAAAATGATTCGCGACCGTTAATGCAGATCTTTGCCTGAGGAATACTAGTTGGTCTTTTGTTATGTTATAAAAAAAGGCTTTCAAGATATCCCATTACATCTTGTTAACATCCGGCAAACAAAGACATATAAATACCGACCATTACTGGACTGAAAGTGACTAATTGACATCCAAAAATAGAATGTAAAAGATTGTTTGATAACCGAGTTTTTCTAAACTTGTTTGTCTGATATGCTTTTTTAATTTCCTTGGGAAATTATCATTTACTTTTCAATCAGATCTGACACTGATTTAACTAATTTAGTTATATTAGTCTCAGATCAGATAGTACTAATTTATGCCTAAATGGAACGAGTGTCATTGAGTATGCTTCCTTTTATGTTTGTGTGCGAGTGCGTATGATAATAGCCAGAGGAATTAAGGTACAAATTGAGAAAAATAACCAAACATAAACCTGGAACTCCATCTTTTGAACCTTCATTATTTACGAAGGCTGGATCAAAAGAGATTTACAGTCATTTCCAACCCCTAGACAAAACCAATTTAGATCCATGGTACGTGTTACTTCTCCATCCCTCAAACGGTCTCGTGGTGAAAGTATGAAAAGCATCTGTAAATATCTTTAGTACCAAACAATAACAAGGACAAATCTGTACAGCAAACACAGACGAATACAAAACTAGAGTATAACAGCTTGTATACAAGACAACACAGAAAACCAAATTGCACTGACAATGTGAACTCTCACTAAAAGCCGAGAATATCATCAGGTGCTCCGAAAGGGTGAGCATGATCTTCCCCCACCCACTGCCCCCGGGCCACTGCCAATGTTTTGTCGTTGTCGGTGATTGTTGGTTCGCTACCATTCAAAAATTTTATTCTCATTTGTGGAAGAGATCTGTCAAGGCATAGTGACGACTATAAAACACACATAGCGGTTGAACATGACCTTGGTGTTTGTTTTTGTAAATATAGTTTCCCTAACGACAACTAGTTGATTATGAAATTTCTCATATCGAGTTAAATAAATTTTTCAAATGTTTGAAACCGAGGCTTGCCGAGATTTTAAACATTGAAAATTTATTTAACGAGATGTGAGAAATTTCATTATTAACGTGTTTAAGTTGTGGAAACTGTTTCTCTAATGACTGGACGAAAAACACCGAGGATTGTATTCCGAATAAATTTGGCGGGAAATTTCACGAAACTTGTTCTCCTCTCTAGAGAGGAGAACAAATGTTTCCACACCGTTCAGGAAATATGAAAACTGGATAGAAATTAGAGAAAGTAATTTCTCGTCAGTATATGCACCGATATTAATCAAAATGAATAATGTCAATTATAAATAATTACTGTTAATGTACGAGGAAACTTATACCTTGCGGATAATTGATATATAAAACAATCTACTCTCATCTTCGAACCAACTTTCTGATATCCAAATTTATTGGCTGATCAAACTACCTGCGGGTGTTCATATCTGTTGACATAAATTCAATTTGACTATTGTATTATAATCTTGTTATACGTAGTGTTTAATTAATTGTATCTTTATAAACTATAGTCTTCATTTATTAAATGGTCACAAGTCATTTTCTAAAAAGGTCTAAAAGGTATTTTAACACACGTAGATTTTCCTTTGAAATACGACATGGAGTAGGTTGTAATGGTCTATAAATCTCTTTTAAATTCGATAAATGAAACATATGGTTCATTGCTCAAAGAAAAAAATGAACTTATGAAACTATATTGTATTTTATTTTCTACAATTGCAAAATCTCAGTTTTAGAAAACTTGATTAAATCTACGGATAATCTCACTCGTGCAAAGCCTTGTAAATCGTTCACTATCAGATTTGATACATCTTGAGGTTTACGATCTTTGTGAATCCTAGTGAAGAGACAAAAGTTGTTAAAATGGCCATATGCAAGAGCTAAATTTAGATTGACTTCATTATTTTCCAAACATGCAGTTATTTTCATAATCAAGTAGATTTGGCATACGTTTTCATTTTGCTTTTACATCGGGACTTAAAAAAGGACCAAGTTTGCATGATTAATCCTACATTACATAGTTCTCTTGCACAAAGAAATATGTATGGGTATTTAGTGAAATACATTTGCGAAGTATGAGCAACGTCATGGATAGAAAACGCGGCAGAATAGTTCATTTTTTCAACTTCATCGTAAAAAACGGTCTTTGCACCAGAACAAAGCTTGTAACTTAAACATTTTTTTAACAACATGGATTCTTTATTCCAAATACAAAAGCAATTTGATTTCATACATCATATTCAAGTGAGTTGGGAGGTAAACACTGGTTCAGAATAACAGTTGCGTTCCGCAGATGGCCATTTAGACAATTGTCTGTTCAGCTCAGATGTAAATCAACACACTTGGAAGACCAAATACTGTGAAAGTACTTTTTGTTCGTGGCTATCCAATTTTCGTTGATTTCGTGGTTTGGTAAAACCACGAAATTAAATTCCAAACGCATTGTATTTTCCCTAGAGTTTTAATGCAAAGAATTCGAAACTACGAATTGAAGTACCCACGAAATAGTGATATTTTAGAAAACCACGAAAATTGATGTCCACGAATAAAAATTCGTCCACAGTAAATCAAAGCAGATAAAAGACATGACAGAGGACAAGCAACCTGTAAGGACAAAAGTAACACCAAAATCATCTAGGGATAGAGCTTTCTTTACAACTGTAGGGATACCCCTTAGTTTGTAAAATTTTGGAGCTTAAGATCAAAAGATTTTTGATCTAGCAACAAATTACTGGGCGACTGAGCTAGCTGGTGATATTCTTGGGGAACACAAATACACGTTTAAAATGTTTAAAAGTCGCACTTCTCTTCATCGTGCCAATAGTGTTGTACCGAGGTAAAATGTGACATTGTGAACTTATTTGTCTTCGATGAACTTGCGTGACTTTGTCCACGAGACTTTAGAAAAGCAAATATAAATTTTATCTAACCAAATCGGCGTGAAATTTTGTCGCGGTATAGAGTATCATTGATCTTGATTTTTTACCAGTTGTCTGATAGATTTCAATATATTAATTAATGTATCTGAATATCTTTATGAAATAGCCACAAGTTATTGTGGTGGAGTCGCTCGATTTTCAGATAAAAGCTAGCTTAGTCATTTTTGATAACCGGAAACTAGCCCGGCTGATCCAGCTGATTAGGTTACGAATGCAAGTAACTTGATCTTTAATTCATAGTACGAACATAGTCTAGATTACATAATGGAAAATGTATCGTGAAAGAATTTTTCTTTTTTGCATTAATGTTTACTTACAGTCCATAAACAAATTTATTGTTTTCTTGAGACCGTACATCTAACATTTATTGAACTAAAACAACCGTTGCCTGTCCAGAAATTGGTGTATTTTTCCGATTTTCTAATATTGCAATTCATAAGGGACATAAAGTGACTTCATGGCCATAAGCAGACACTAAATTCGCAGTGACTTCCGGGTATTTTGTTGAGAATATCTCACTCAAACCATGTTTTTACATGATTTTATTATATGTAAGCATTTATTTTGAAAAATTGTATTTTTTCTCAATCTGCACTTTAATATTTTTCTCAATATACACTTAAACATCTTTGGACATCTTTTTTTAGCCATCTTGGAACCCCCTTTTCAGAGAAACGATCCTCCATAAATAATTGTTAGGGAACCTCTATTCGATCATAATGCTACTGTTTCCAATGCATTTCCGAAGTCTGGATTGGTTGATGAATTGCGATTACGGGACTCTTTTTTCGATCGGCATGCTGCCGTTTTTAATGCATCATGAATATATGATATCGCAACTGTTCATATTGGTTGCAGAATCAACTTACATTTTTGTTTTCAGCTTAGTATTACATACAAAAATACACTTTTACTCTCTTTTCTCTTACAGAATGTGAGTAACATCCCCGTTAATAAAGAGGCTACAGTTCCATCCAAAATATCTGCATCAGCTTTCGATGACGACGACCGACATTTTGATACGTCACTTGCAGAAGATACATCAAGGGGCAATGTCAACGAAGCCAGAGCGATTGAACTAAATGAATTAAATCCAAAGTTTGGCACAAGTACATTGTCAAAGTCAGCTCCATTGACAGAAAAAGTTGTAAGTATTTATAATAAACATAAAACAATTCCATTTTACATAAAATAAATGGATATATAGGCATGAAAAATGATATGCATACTCTTAGAATATGCATGATATGCACGGCTCTTTAAATGGTTCAAAATGGTCATTTGCGTAGCCGTTAAGATGTATGCAATAAAATGCTAAACAGTAAATTCTCTACACGAATACGTATTCAAATGCTGTAATCTTTTGCGTTTGAACAGAGTCAAAAGTGATACTTATAGTTTTCATAACGAGAAAGAATTGTATATCGATGGATATCAATTAGAGTTGTGTAATTTCATAATATTGTCGTGCATCATAAGAGAAAATAAAATTTGCATAGGAAATTATATTATAGCTCATTGGACATGTTGTACATATGTACAAGACATAAGTTTCATTAATAAGAGGGACCAATTCATTCACAGGGAAAAAAAATGTTAGTATTTTATACAGCTTGTCAAGAAAGAAGATTGACTTAATCAATATAAAAATGTGTCGACCTTCTGCTTACATATTAACATTACATGTACAATGAAAGCCCGTTTACAAGGTCAAGCCGGCCATGTAAAAGCATACTGACCTTTTTTAGTCTCAACCCATTATGTTGCGTCCAGACAAAAAACGTCGATTATAATGCAAGCAAAGCATGAAACGTCGATAAAGCCAAGCGAATTTGTAATCATTCAAATCATAGAGACAAAAATATTTGTGTTTTCAGAGTGATTTTGGTGGTAATAAGGTTAGTGTTTTTGATTGATGATGGAATTGGTCATTTATTTAAAAAAAACTGCACAAAATATTTGACAATAAAAGTGTATTGAGCTTTTCCCTACATAAACACCCTTTCTTAGCAAATGTTATTGTTCATAAGTGATCATTACTGCTTAGAACTTATTTTTGTAAAAAGTACATATGTACCTTTTGAAATTGTTTTAAACAACTTTTCTTAGCAAATATCATTATTCATAACTGCTTAAAACTTTTCTGGTGCAAATTATACATTTTGAAATTGTTCTATTTAGAGATAACTTCATATAATGCATGCGTGATAACTTCATATAATGCATGCGTGCGCAGCTGCTAAAAACCTGCATTGCCTGCTTTGAATTTTTGGTGTTTTTGCTTACTTCGACTGCTCTGTCTCTCTTTTTATTAAGTGACCAAAATCAGGACGTCTATGACAGGGTACATGCATGTCGTATTGGTAAACCCATCATTTCTTTTGAAATACCTGTACCAAGTCAGGACCATTGCGGTCGACATTTTTCCGTTTGTTTCCATCTGATTTGTCTTTTTGTCTCATGGGCGTCAGCTCTTGACAATTCTGTTAGGTAACATTTTTATTACCCCCATTTACAAGAAACATGGATTGCACAACAAGAGATGCATTATCAAAGTTGCATTGTTTAATTTATTCTCTGCAATAACTGCATTGTCATGTACGTCATATTATACCATAAAACATTAAATGTACATCAGTTTTGATATATTAAAACTTGTATCTTAAAATATTATTTTGCAACCGTTTTCAACCCAATGACTTGTTGATAAAACAAAACAAATGTGCAAATGATATTCAGATATTAGTAGTTCGTTTTTTAATGTGATATTTTAGTGTATTCAATACAATATTATATATTGTGGTTTGGGCGTTTTAGTGTAACATGCAATGTCATTTAAGTAACCACATTTTTGGTTTTAACAATCAAAAAGTGACTAGGGTATACATATTCAACAATTACATGTACTGTTTTGATCTTCGATATCATACACTTGGTCATTTGGGATCTTCACTATGAGTTATGCACATATGGTATATTTATTACTACGATATATTTAACACTGCTACCCGATTCTAGAAGTCATATCTCTCTTCATTAGGGGGGAGATTAATGATTTTGACTAGTAATTATCAGATGCTACATCATGTTTGCAGAGCCTTATTCTATTTTTAAATGCTCAAATCGGATTGGCCAAATTTGGACACAACCTCGTCAAAACTCGAGTTCGCCTCTAGAACCGGAAGTATGTGGCACTCATGAAGACTTTTGTAAATACTCTGATTGGTCGATATTATTTCCGCCATTTTGAAGAGTCAAACTCTAGCTACCCTCGGATTTGCAAGGGTTACTCGAGTTCTAAAGGCGCGAAATGTGTAACCAGTCAGAATTAAGATTACAAAATGATTCTAATCCCTTCGCGACTCTAGAGTTCCATGTGAAAACAGCCTCGGATTCGGATGCCGCGATAGGACTAACCAATCAGAATGTACTTTACAAAATGATTCTCATTCCTTCGTTTATCAAAGTCGAAACTCGAGAGTTCCATGTAAAATCATCCAAGAGTAAAAAAAGAAAGACTATTCTAGCATTTCCCTTGAATACATTTGTGAATGGAATAACAGAATACACGCGATTCCTTAGCTTTTTGTGGATATATATATATGTTATTCATGGCAAATATGTTATTGTTCCTGTTGCTTAGTCCATAAAAAGCTTTGCTTTATTAAACAGTGAACTCGTTATGATTTTATACCCATTGACACTAATGATATAATAAACACTATATGATATGTAACAAAAGACACAGTATTTCAGAAAACAGCTTTTAAACCTTAAAGTCAGAAACCGGTTTAGAACAAGTTAAACTTGATCATCTTTTGTTACATTAATTTTTGTAATTTTGCCAAGTTAACTGTGTTTATATAATTTATACATCACTTCCTTATGGAACAATTGTAACATGTTCCCTGAAAGATTACTATAATCTTGTTTGAAATTGATTGTTTGGATAAAACTAATTATACCAATACAACCGTAATAATAATGTTTCCGTTACGTTTTACACAGAAATTGTTTGAATTGAAGATTTTCTCAGTCATAACAACCAAAACTGACGCCCACAATGTAATTAAAAGGGCATTTAGCAACACAATTGTTGACATTTGTAATCTAAAATTGACTTTGTACTTGAGGAAAGCAGGGACATCTACATTGTTGAAGCAGACGTTTTCTCGACCTTGATTGTTACAAAAGATCAAGCTGTCGTGGAAGAAATTTGGCAAAGATACCGAATATCTGTATCACCCGATTTCAAAACTTTTAAGAATCGATAGATGTTTGAACATATAAACACATAAATTGAATTGAAAATAACGCATTTACTTTACTAACAAATAATTTGTACTCATATAAATATTTTATCATTATCACGCCGGGTATTCCGATACACAGAACCGGAGCGGGCACAAAAAACACGGAGCTCATATTTGTTTACATGCAGTAGGGTGGGTACAGAGTTTTATAAATAAGTCAACAAAGCTTATGAATATGATATTAATAAATTGTCATATTTATTTTCCATATAATAAGTTATCCACGGGTAAAATTTTACTTCCCAAGACCCTTTAATAAACATTGGGGAACGATTAAATCATCCAAGTTTGTTATTTTTCACGGCGATGTTTCCAGTAAAATGATGGGACGTTTATGTTTTAGACGATATCCAAAACATCAATTGTTCCGTATTTTCAATAATATCTACTGGATATTTTCTGAAAGTATCAGTTCCCGGAATTTACTCGTTATGTCTTTTTTCGGTGATTTACCCAACCAGGGTGTGTAATTATGGGCACAAAAAACCGCGGAGCATGATACAATTGAACACGGAGTGGACACATTCAAATGATACAAGGAACGCGGAGTTTATTCAAACGGAAATAAAAGATGATGAAAGTTTTATGCAATTTCGACTTGCTCTCTGTGGTGCCTATGACTTGAATACAAAGGTGTGCAACTATAGTTAATCAACTGAATATTAAATAACGTTGAAACAATTGATATTGCATCCGTATTCATAAAATTAAAATCACAGAATTATAATAGAAGTCCGTTTCTTCCATATCTAATAATGCAAAATATTCTAGCAACATAACTTGATCCGAACTGGTTTACTCTGGAGTAAGGTATTTCATATTTTGTCCCTAATTTTTTTCTTTTATTTGAAGCCATGGATTTCAACCAAATTGTAAATAGTGTAATATCAAGCAAGAGACACTTTCGGGCATAGTGAAACATTGCAAACAATCACATCTCGAAATTGCAATGAAGTGCACAATTTGTCCAAAAAGAAAGGACGGGTTTTATCTTACCAAGTATTTAGAGGGATTTTGCCCCCTGTACATTTACTCCATAACCAAATATTTGTTTATTTACCAAAGTATCAAGCAAAAACTTCGTGAAGGAGTGTGTATGTTTCCAACTTGCTTTTTACAGGGAGCCAACCAATGACTATCGTGACCAAGTCTTTTACCAGAAGGCCCAGTAGTCTCAATGAAAACCAATAGGGTCAAAGGTTAAGCTATATTCCCCACTGTCGACCATCTTTAATGAAGTACAAATTTGAAAAAAAAAAATTTTAATCGCCTCACACATTTTTTCTATCTTTTTTTTTACTTTTGTCATTATGATCAATTCTCAAACAAAAAATCAATTGCTAGAACTGTATTGTTGCAGTATTCCAAAAGACGCCGTCTTAAACTTCCTATGTGGTATGAGCTTAGCTCATAGTTGAAAGCTTCATGGTGACTTCAAGATGAAGAACAACAATAAAAGGGTCATTCCATTGCATGGTTTTACCATATATTTGTAGAGACTTCGCTCATGTGCATTTACTCCATATCCCTCCATTGCTTATCTAGCAAAAACCTCCGTTCCTTTATACAAATTCTGACAATAATCACTCTTTCAAATTCATAGAAATATGACAAAATATCAGTTTCATCACAAGTTTTGTTCCACTGAGATAAAATATTACGTTGGATTTTTTCATCAGGAAAAATGTTCCATAATATTTGTTCATCACGAAATGAATTACATATTAGATTTGTTCCAAAGGAAGAAACTTTATGTTAATGTTTATAATATTTGTTCCAATGGAACTTTTGTCAGCGGGAAAAAATATGTAAAACAAATATCCAAGGTTATATTACATGTGCTATTTTTTCCCTTGTAATATTTATTCCAATAGGACAAAGTATAATAAAATATTTGTTCCAACGCAAGAAATATATAATTTAAGGGGTTTGCTGTTATCCTGTTTTTGTAAATGTATCTAGCGGAATAAATGTTATATCACAATTCTTCCAAAAGGAAGAAGTGTTATGCAATTTTTTAATAATATTTATTCAAAAGATATTTTTAATATGCAG
>MJUU01064821.1:231537-270495 GCA_002080025.1 Modiolus philippinarum
ACAAACACGTATCACGCCCCGGCACCTGAATCACCTGAATCAGTTTTCAGGAACTCAGACTAGAGAGATTCCATGTGCGTCCTCAGGTGGTGGGGTTTGCTTTATCCATGCGGGGAAATAAGGTCATAATAATATGGACAGTCTGACCATGACCAATTGAAACCAAACTGTGTAGAGAAACACCACGCTCCATGCGTTGTAAAGACTCCTTGTATATTTTTCTAAGGAGAGCAGACTCGCTGCGAGTCGTATGAAAGTCTAAATTTCCTGCCCCTACCCATTTCTCCTCCTTTCCCCTTTTACCTCAATTGTCCCTTACACCTTGATTTCTTTTTTCTTTTACTAAAAATGTTTTATTANGGCGCGAAATGTGTAACCAGTCAGAATTAAGATTACAAAATGATTCTAATCCCTTCGCGACTCTAGAGTTCCATGTGAAAACAGCCTCGGATTCGGATGCCGCGATAGGACTAACCAATCAGAATGTACTTTACAAAATGATTCTCATTCCTTCGTTTATCAAAGTCGAAACTCGAGAGTTCCATGTAAAATCATCCTAGAGTAAAAAAAGAAAGACTATTCTAGCATTTCCCTTGAATACATTTGTGAATGGGATAACAGAATACACGCGATTCCTTAGCTTTTTGTGGATATATATATATGTTATTCATGGCAAATATGTTATTGTTCCTGTTGCTTAGTCCATAAAAAGCTTTGCTTTATTAAACAGTGAACTCGTTATGATTTTATACCCATTGACACTAATGATATAATAAACATTATATGATATGTAACAATAGACAGTTTTTCAGAAAACAGCTTTTAAACCTTAAAGTCAGAAACCGGTTTAGAACAAGTTAAACTTAGACATCATCTTTTGTTACATTCATTTTTTTGCAATTTTGCCAAGTTAACTGTGTTTATATAATTTAGACATCACTTCCTTAGGGAACAATTGTAACATGTTCTTTGAAAGATTACTATAATCTTGTTTGAAATTGATTGTTTGGATAAAAATAATTATACCAATACAACCGTAATAATAATGTTTCCGTTACGTTTTACACAGAAATTGTTTGAATTGAAGATTTTCTCAGTCATAACAACTAAAACTGACGCCCACAATGTAATTAAAAGGGCATTTAGCAACACAATCGTTGACATTTGTAATCTAAAATTGACTTTGTACTTGCGGAAAGCAGGGACATCCACATTGTTGAAGCAGACGTTTTCTCGACCTTGATTGTTACAAAAGATCAAGCTGTCGTGGAAGAAATTCGGCAAAGATACCGAATATCTGTATCACCCGATTTCAAAACGTTTTAGAATCGATAGATGTTTGAACATATAAATACATAAATTGAATTGAAAATATCGCATTTACTTTACTTACAAATAATTTGTACTCATGTAAATATTTTATCATTTTGTGCTCCAAGTGTCAAATATCGAGGTTCGTTTTACAGTTTAGCATTTTTCAAACAATGAAAAAATGTTTATATCTTCAAGTTTACCATATTTCAACGACACAGCCGTCTTTATCAGGAGCAAAACAAAAATGTTACTAGATACAGATTAAACAACGTTACGTCACAGATAACGGTAATCTTGATCTTAATACTTTACACAATTTGTTTACAGAAAAATTGCTGATGAATAGAAATGATAGAAACGCCAATATACAGTTACTGTTTTATATTAAGACTTTCCTGTTTTGTATTACATATTTTTATAAATAGGGATTCTCTTGTTTGTCTTTATGCTTGATTTTATCAAGCATATGTGACGTAATGTTGCTTATTTTGTATGTTTTGCATCTGACGAAGACGGCTGTGTCGTTGAAATAAAATGCAAATACTTTGTTCAATATAATAACTCTCCATGAAGAAACATTTTTGTTTCATTGAAACAATGAAGAAATATTTATATCTTAAAGTTTACTAATAAATATGTTGCCTTATCATACATCAGGTTATATGCTGGCTGATTTGTGTCATAACTTTTGCTTATCTTCATTTTCATTCTACAAACAGGCAGCTGCTCTAAATGAACAACTTAACACTGAAGAAAATGGCGTCACAAATGGAACGGCAAATACGGACAGAGAATCAGAAGCGCCATCTAGTGAGCATTCAGATGAACTTACCACATCTACTAGTAGTTCCATCGAACTGGCTGACATGTCTACAAGTAGTAGCAGTTGGACCAAATTTGCTCAAACATTCTTCCAAACCAAAGGTTGCCATAGTTACAGCTGCTCTGCTTTACAACAACCATTGCTACCAAAGAAAGAAAAGTCAGATCACCTGGTATGCAAATAACAATTGTTTGTTTCAGTAGTCCCTTGAAGCATTTTACACAATATCAGATGTAGTAATTATTATGTAAATGAGGTTCAATTTGCTATGTTCATCTGCCATTTAACAAGAAAAGTTCATTTAGAGTGAAGTATTTGAAACATACAAAAGTTGCAATAAATGCGAGGTCTGAAAATGACAATTTCAACTCCTCACGTCTCTTCAATGCTGATAAAATAAAAAATGATTTAGAAAACAAGATTTCAAGGTGACGCTTTAAAGCTGAAAGAGAAATAATGGGTCTAGAAGTCACCAAAAAATCGGAACTTTTTGCGAGGGAGATGCTCTAACTATTTTAACTTGATTTTGTTTACTTATGCCATTTCATTTTTCACCTTTTTAAGGATGAAAACTCGCAATTTAATACTAATATAACTATTGAATGGATCAGATGTTTGCCATACTGCACTTTAGATATTCACTTTTCACATTCATTGCGTGTTTCGCCAATGAAATTAGACAAAATGTTTGCTAGTTCGACCTGACTAAAGCCGTGCTAAGAATCTATACCAATAAAGATAGAAACTTAAAAACCGTACGATTAATAAATCTTAGAAGTTAGAAACCAATAGAAATATCCAACTTTCACTTTCAGTACCATATGAAATAACAAAGAATACAAAGCAAAATTATAAATTTGTTTATCATCAAAGTTTTCATTTTCCTTATAATAAAACATTTGTAACCAAAGTTTTTCCTGATAAGGGGATAATATATGAACATGGATAACAAGTGATTGAAATCTTATACTCATAAATAATGTACATGTAGTCCTTTTTCTTCACACATTATTTAGCCTTTTAGGAAGTAGTAAAGTTTACTATATCATTTCTTTAATGGTATATTAAAGTTCTTCAAATGAAATGATATATGACTTTGCATAATTTTATGATATGCATAAGTGTTATAACCTGGTAAATAAGATTAGAGCTTGTAATTACATAATCATGTTTATTGTGTGTAGTTACGCAGTTTTTCTTCACGAATATATATTTGGCAATAAAAGATAGATTCAATTAAAAGTTTTCAAGTAAATATATCTCAAACAAACCACAATCTATACTGGTTGAACATACGACCTGAAGCTTAATTTATTTGTTCCTCGTGCCCTTTCCTTCAAAAACAGCTAACAGTAAACATTTGTTAATCTACAATAAAAACACACCAATAAACAAGCGTTGAAACTGAATCAAACAGACTGCAAATGCTAAAGAAAAAACGGTAGGGAAATTATTGTATAATAGAAGAGAGTTTTAAAAGATAAGTGTAATGATATTGTACTTTCCTCCCGTACCATGATACTAAAACACAAGATAATATGAAAATATGCTACCAAATGAATCAAACTGACTTTGAATTCAGTGTTCTGCAGATAGTCCTTTCGTCCAAATATATTTCATCTGTGCAGAACAGATCAAATACAAGTGAAAAACCAATAACCGAATGACGTATAAAATGCCCAATAGGATATGAAAAAAATTGTATGTGGTAGATACTCCTCGGTTTATTTTTTTTCTAAACTGTGCATTTTCAAAAGTTTCAAAATAAAATAGTCGTTTTGGACAAAACATAAAAAAAATGGATTACTTAGTTTTACCTATGAGTACTAATGGTCTGGCAGCAGATGCAGACTTATTGGTGATAGATAACGCAATACCGAAGTCAATGGTAACGTGGTTTATTCAGCTCATTAAACCAGACTTAAAGCCCACATCTTGCTTGAATCTGAAACATCTGCCCTAATTGTCAGTCAAACTTTTATTTTGCTATTTCCTATGTATTTTCTTCAAGCCATTTTATAAAGACGCGTATCTTCCTTTCATGTTCACTTGAATAATCTTATTTCCGTAAAGGACATGACATGTTCATTATAATGCTGTATTTAACTTTCACAGGCATCATTGGCCGGATGGGTAACAATTTTAAGGATTATGGGAGATTTACCTGATGCTGATGTTGGTGATACATTAGCAGTAGCTGGGGTAAGATGAATTTTAATTGCAGATTGAAGATCATAAACACACTAAATATCTCTCATTAAAAAGTAATATGAAAAAATTTTAAGATTATATCAGTGTATATTTCATTGCACTTGTAATAAGATATTTTATCAACTTTAAAATCTTAACTTGGTCTGCATAAATTAAAAAGTAAACCTAATATCAACATTAGAAAAATTAAATGCCATATAAAGGTAGATAACTCTATAATTATTATTTTAGTCATGCAAGGAATTTTCCTTTGAACAGGTAGCTCCACCAGTTGTTACCACCGTTAGAGAATATTTCCAAAGAAAATACGGTAAAAAGGATGTGGAAGAAACACAGAAACGGTACTCGGAGTTGGTAAGAAAACACTTTTTGATGGAAGATAAATAGTATTTGTTTTTAATTTATATCTCGTGTTAATCTCTCGTATTAGAATTAGATTGAAAGGAATGTTAAAAAGAGAACCCAATACATTTTAATTAGATAAGTTTACCTCCATCTTTCTATTTTCAAGCAACTTTATTTATAAACCATGTGACCATTACTCAATCAGCCTTATTCCATTGTATCCAGTTTTACCTATAAAGTATATAGTTACAACAGCAATGATTTAATTTTACACCATTTTGTAGTTTAAAGATCCTGCGCATTCTGGTATATCGAGTATTCCTTTCCTACCAGACCGAAGTGGAGGTATGCTTGATAAAGTACAGTATGTTACAGCATTAGGAATATACAGACCAGAGATACGGTAAGTTTTCTATTTTTAGTCAGCAATTTAAGGTGGTTTTTCAAAACAACGATTTAGGAAATATCAAAAAGTTACAATTAAAAAAGACTTTATTTTGTTTCTATTTCGGCTTTTTGTTATATTCCTTACATTTCAATTAAATTAATTTACAAGATCTTATTTTATGCCATTTTTTTTTATTCTTTTACCGCTACTTTAGTAAAATTTGTCATAGAAAGATTAAATGTATGTTTGACTATGCAATGTTTAGTTACAAATATACAGTCTCTATTCTATTTCAGAGATGAATTGTATTGTCAAGTGTGCCGACAGCTTACCAATAACCCTTCTAGAAACAGTACAGTCAGAGGATGGGTATTATTATCTCTGTTCGCTGGCAGTTTTGCGCCTACAGAAAAGGTATTGTTTTAATATATGTATTGAAAAATACTATAAGAGAAAAATTCACTTAAATTTTCATCCTTGATTCCATGAAACAACGACAGTAGAATAGGGTCTGTAAGTCTCGTCATGTGACACCGAGAAATCACGATAAAATTGCAATTTTAAAACGTTTCCCGCCAAAATATGACGTTGCAGGATTATGACGTTTAAATTTTTTGCTTGAAACGTCATGGGTTTTTGTTAAAAATGCAACTTCCGGGTACAAAAGATAGACCCGGAAGTACCAAAATTGTCCGAGACTTACAGACCCTATACCGAAAGAATAAGGGAAGTGATGATTACAAAAATCAAAGTTCATAGACATGGTAAAAATTGATTGTTGAGTTATTTCTTTCTCCAGATTAACAATGGGTTGTTCATCTGCTAAAGACATGACAATAATTTTCTGCAATGTATTGTATTCACCAGCCCAGTAGTCCAGCACTGCGGTGCTGGCCCGAAAACCGATTTTTGGAAACATGCAATATCTAAATTTGAAAATTTTGTTTAAAACTAAGGAGTATCTTCCTCATGCAAAGCTCTGCCTTTAGATGAGTTTGGCTTTTTAATCAGATCCTTTGATTATTTGTTCTCCATGAGCTTTTGTACACCTTTCGATTTCTGGATTTCCAATGTTTCGATTTTATCAGCACTGATGAGACATTAGTTGTCGAAATGGCAATATGCAAAAAGTAAATTTACAGTAACTTCGGTATTGTTGATCCAAAACATTTTATTTCAGAAATTTTCTCTTGATTTAGAATGCATCTAAGGCGCTGTCACAAATTTCAAAGAAGGAAAAACATCGATTCGCCTTTTGGTCTGCCATTTTTACGAACACATTTAGTACTATGATTCTTCAATTATTTGGTTGCTCGTAATCTCTTAATTCTCGTTTAGTTCGCAGCTTGCTTCCTGCAGTTCTTGAAAGACAGTTCACCAGTTTTTGCTGAAAAGGTTGAGAGATTAGTTAGACGGACATTTATTTCCGGAACTCGCGGTTTTCCGCCAAGTTGGTTAGAATTTCAGGTAAGAAATGTATTTTCAAAGGTCTGCGACATCTTATGAAGAAAAAATAATTCATGATAATATTATTTCACAAAGAGTTAAGAAAGCTGTGACGAATAATCAGGGTATAATGGTATATTTTTTGATAACATCAAGATATTAATTAAACATCTACCAAAATTTGTTTCCAAATTTATACTGAATATTTATATTGTACGTGTCTATCCAAAATATCTGCTTTCCACATTTTTCTTCTGAAACTATCAAATAATCAAAACCAGAACTATTTTTTCATTCTAGGCAGCCAAAAATGGAAAACCTATTTTAATTCCAATAGCTTTAATGAACAACCATAGAATGTTAGTAACAGCTGATTCAGTAACTACTGTACAAGAGCTCTGTCACCAGATATGTGATAGAATTGGTATCACTGATGATTCTGGATTTTCGGTTTATATCACATTGATGCAGAGAGTGAGTATATTTTCAATAGAATAAATAATGCATAAAGACCAGTCAAGTTTTCATGGTATAGTGAAGATATTTTTCAATTAAAATTTGAAATTATATCTGCCGTAGTGTCAAAGCAATATGAGGTCTTTCTCTGAAAATGTTCAACAGGTAATTGGAAGAGTCACTCTCTTGTTTTATAGGATTTATAAAGGACTATCGCCAAGTTATTTGATTACAGTGTTAGTGACAACATGAGGGTTTCCAGTCCACCAGATAGAGACATCAATCCTATGTCAAAATAACTACATTCCGAAACCACAATCAACTATGTCTTAAGTTACTCTCCATGACAACTCTGAAAAAGAATCGCAATTACAAATATTGCCAGTTAAACAGGTGAAATTCAATAAAATGAGGAAAAGAAAACTCGTCAAAAAATATTGCAAGTCAATTAAAACAGTTGGTCAGTACAAAAGAATAACATATTATTATGAAGATGTCGAAAGGGAACTGCATTTAACAAAATCATGATTTCGTTTTTCTACCACATTAGATATCATGCCTTGGCCATGGTTTACACAGAATTATGGACGCAGTGGCGGAATGTGAACAGAATACAAAGCAAATGGGAATGAGAGAGAGCAGCTCAGCTTGGAGATTGTATTTTCGTAAAGAGTATTTTGTTCCATGGCACAATGCCAAATTAGATGAAGTTTCTACAGAACTTGTATACCATCAAGTAATGAGAGGGATTTCTGTAGGGGAATATAAATGTGACAAGGTAATCTTTTGTTGCTTATATTAATTATATTCAAGAATGTTTTGTGTTATTTATTCTACTAATGTCGGTACCTTAATTCTGATAAGTAAATTAATGATTAAGTGTTTATGCTAAAACCATAAATTAGTTAATAATAAACTATTAGTGTTCATGTCCATAAATTAATAGATAAAAACTATTATTATTATTATTAAGTATTGTTGTAAGATCAGTTGGCTTACGTTAGAACCTTGTGCAGATTATTTCAGACTGTTTTGGTAGTGATAAAACAATAGCATATTTGATGCTTTATGTATTGTTAAGACATTCTCAATTGCAAGTACATTCATCGATATGCCACTTTGTTTATGCAATAAAATAAAACATAGATAAACGCTCTGTTTTCGTTTAGGCCATATTTTTTTTAAAAGTCTAGAAACTCCAATAAACTTTCCAAAATTTGTAGCAGGCAGACAAATTTTGTAAAATTATAGTAAAATATCCTGTAAATTTCGAAGAAAATAACCAAAAACATTAATAAATATCCAGCATTAATTTTATAGAGGGGTAAAAAATCGGGGTAGGTGGGGATGAGAATCTAGAAAAAAAATTATTATAAATTATTATTATAATTATCATAAATTAAATGATAATAAAGTGCATCATTTTACATGGTGTATCCCTTTTTGTTAAAAAAAGATTTATTCATTATTTCAGGATGAAATTCTAGTCTTAATGGCGGCTCAAAGATATTTTTGTGAATCGCAGGATAGTATCGAATCAATGAATTTGACTACATTTTTAAAATCATGGCTTCCCGATGAATCTCAAAAAGCAAAAGACTTGGCTGTTTGGGAAGAACAAGTGAAAAAAGCATTAAAAGAAGAATTCCCAAAAGGCAAAAAAGTGACACCCGAATCTCTTAGAGCCGACATTGTTACATATGCCAAAGATAAATGGCATTGTCAGTTTTCTAGATTCTATGACGCTTCCAAAGTTGTGGCCCCAGCAATGACGTTACAAAACGGAATTGTAGGTGTGAATTCAAAACAAATTGACATTATGGACGAAAAAGAAAACATTCGAAATCATTTGAGTTTCATGGAGATAGCAACAGTCTCAAGAACAAGGTATGACATTTATGCTACAAAAATAATCACGAATAGATACCATATTACAGCCGGGTTTTAGTTTAGATGTTTACATGTCACACTATTTAACTTAAAAACACACGTATAAAAATATATACAAAGATTAAAAGTTAGATCTTTGGTTTGACCCTAGTAGCCATTGTTTTTTTTGTAGAGGACCATTGCTATGTTAGTGTCGTATACGTAATCGTTATCGGGTTTTTCAATTTAGACATGAACAATTGTTTTACAGAAGGCGACCCTAACCTTCAACACGGCGGGTGTCTTATAAGAAGCAGTAGATGCTTACTCTACCGGTGCACCAGATCTTACCGATGGTTTTTAATTGGGTCCGTGTTGTTCATTTTTGTGTGTGTGTTTCTTCATTTTTCTTTTCTGTGCCGTACTCGTGTTGTGTCTCTGTTACCTTTTTGTCTCCGATGTTGCCATTGTCCTTTGATTATTCGTTTTGGATTGACGGTTCGGTTCTCACTTACTTTTAATTAAACGTTAAATTGTAAATTGCTGTATGCAAATCTTATCCCGACATCAAAACTGTTGTAATTTTGTTTTTAAATGAATATATTTTGTAATTTCTGTGACTTAAGGTGCACTGTCGCTTCTGCTTATTTACACTGTGAATAGATTGTAATTTGAAACCCAAAAAGAGGTGTAATTTTGAAATTTACCAATACATTTTTATTTAAACTCTGTCAAGCTTTTTTGAAGCTAGAGCTTTTGCATATATGATTAAATTTAAGAAATTTGAAATATTACTTATGTTAAAATGATAACTAAATACTCGGCTTACTGTAAATGTAGTTTCTACATATGACCATTCCGACAAGTATGTCTCTTCAGTGCAGATAAAATCTAAACATTTGAAAGACCATCAATTCAAAGATGTTTAGAAATTGATAGAGATCAAATAACCTATTGATCTAAACGGATAACCAAAAGCAGCTAAGGACAGAACTTTCATAAGGAACATACTCCTTGGTTTTTAATAAATTAATAAAATTTATAAAAACTTAGATATTGCAAGTTTTCAAATAAAAACGCCGAAGTACTGACTACTTTGCTGGCGAATACCCCCAACAGAGGCATTATGATAGACCCAGTGCTAACAAATAATAAATATGATATGAATTTTTTAATAGTGCATTGCAACAATATAGATCCAATAAGCGATGGTGATACTTCCATCTAGGATCACTCTTTGAATATACAGATTTAATATAAATGAATTGTTATTCTTTCAAATACTTAAACAGAAATGTTCACAATCTCAATTATTGGTAATGAATGATGCACTTATCAGTGATGGGTGTTGCATTTGCCATTCTATTATGCATTTAACATTGCTTAAATATACTTTAAGGGAGCGACCATTTAACTTGAAGGTTGGGGTATGTTTTTTTTTCTAAAAAATATTTTAGAGCTGATTTTATGTTAAAAAATATATTGGCTGCCAAAATGATGAAAAAAAATTTCTGAAGGAGGCTTTCTGTCCCAAAAAATAATGTTAATTTTGAAGAAAAAAAAATTTAGTGATACACGTGAAAAAAATAAATAATTTTTTTTTTTGCGCAAGGCGCAAAAAAAATTTCCTGTCCAGAAAAAAAAACATAACCCCCCCCTTCAGGTTAAAAGGTCGGTCCCTAACCACCTCATGGTGAATTCAAGAACAACAAGAGGAAGAACAACAATAAAAGCGTTGTTCCAATGCTTGGTTTTGCAATGTATTTGTAGAGACTTTGTCTCATTTGCATTTAACCCATATCCTTTCATTGTTGATTAAACCGCCATTTTCTTACAAATCAACCACTACAATAAGATAAAAGTAGCAAAATTTTGAAGTGTAGCATATCGATAGATACGTAAATACGATGTAAAGTACAATTCAGAGAAAATCTGACATTATTTCAATACATTTTAAGGAGTGTAACAGGGAAACCCAGTAACATATACACGAACTATGTTACCATTTTTAATATATCAACTAAATTGTTTGTTATTTTTTTTTCTATTCAAAACAGACATTCAACAACGATCACTACACTTAGTGGTGAGGACTATGTCATACATACAAATCATTCAGAAGATCTTCATTCTCATCTGTTAGCTTTTCTAGAAGGACTTAAACGCAAATCAAAATATGCTTTAGTTGTACAGGATTCTTCTCAAGTGGGTAAGTACATTTGATTCGTTTCCTCTCTTAGAATTACGTGTATATGATTATTATTTCAGTCCACTACATATATTCATAATACTCTTTTGATTTTTATTACCCTCATATCGACAGGGATTAATCAAATCCCATTAATATGGCTAAACAATTTCAACTTAAAAATAAAACAATTCTAATATGAGAACAATGGAAACCATGACGACCAGCCATATGAAAATCTCCAATAACATTATGAGTGACGTCACAACGGTCTTTACACTGAAACAAACGACGTCATAATCTGTTTTGTGCACAAAAACGTCAGTAAATCTTATGTTATGGCTACCATTACCGTGTACACTATAGGTTCTTCGAGTTTATTAAATTTCATATTAGAATCGAAATAATTCATGTTCGCCGGTGGTTTGTAGTCGATTTACATAAGGGTGTCCACTGTTTTCGTTTATTTTACCCCTCGCTCTGGGTAAAATATTAATGAAAATAATGGCCACCCATATGTAAATCTCCAACAAACCTCCGGCGCCCATGAATTATTTCTTAAATGATAAAAACATCGGCAAACAAATGCGAGTTAAATAGGAGTTAGGGGGAAATTCCCAAATCAAAAATCCAAAGGCATGGCAATTCAAATCAAATTGAAACGGATGACAAAGACAAAACAAATTAACAATAATGATGAAGAACGCCACAAAACTTAATAAGAAGCAGTGTGAACCCCTACAAAAATGTGGCATCATCAGGTGCTCCGTAAGGGTAAGCATAACCTGCTTCACGCGTGACACACTTCACACTTCCAATGAAAAGTTCGGTGATTGTCAGTTTGGTAATGAGCTTTGGATCTACCCAAAGATATCTATGAAATCAACTCTTTACTTGAATGCTTTATAATAAGAAGAAGACTGTAGTCCTACCATTGTTAAAAGGAAAACATTTGTTTTCATCTTTTATTATATCTTCTTACATCTCAATTGGTTTTACGGTGATATTAAAAACTTCTTGCTGTCCTAATATTTAAATGCCACTTTGCAGTAAAATTTCTCGTATCTAATTATTAAATAGCAAATTAGGAAAGAAATGGAATACTTTGAACAGTTTCCGAGCCCAAAACAAATTTAACAATATAAAGCTGTGTCATCTATTACGCTTGATACTGATAACTCCTGGACGACTTTAAAGCTTTTCCCTGTATAAAAGGTGCAAGACTCACTAAGCTAAAGATACCTGGAAATATCTATACTAAAAATACATGAATAAATTGCGAATAAAGAAATCATCAATATGAAACCTAATCTGGAAATTATACAACAATATCTGTTTGAAAAAGTTGTCAACAATAGTCAAATAGTTTATATTTGAAAGCCAGTTAAACATTGAACAATAAAAGTGTTGTTCCTTTGCTTGGATATACCATGTATTTGTATAGGAAACTTTTTGTCATGAGTATTTACTGCATGTTCTTTCATTGTTTGCTTACAACATCTTTAGATGTCCACAAATACATTTTCTGTACTTTATTCCATACTTCTAATGCATTTATGTCGAAATATCTCTATTGTATACATGGATTGCTTATCTTTTCCATTCCGGATTTGACTCTTCATTTCGACGAGGTCATCTGGGGTCAACCGGAGGAAAAATGACGAAATCCAACGTTGGAGCAAGGGACAGATATTTTCTATCAACGAATCTTACGTTGTTATTCAACATATAGGTGTAAAATCGTTTTCAACTGACAAAGAAATCCACGAGGAACATTTCCAACCCACAAAAAACGAAACTTGAATGGAAATGAAGAAATAACTATCTTCGTCTATCAGCGTCTTGGAATCAGTTTTGTACCAGATTACTCCTTGTTTGGCTAAAATAATGAGCGATCCCGCAAATGCGCAATCGGTGTATATAAATCATATATTTTATTATTTTTTTAGAGGGTGCAATAGGTGTAAATGTTTCCAAAGGTGACTTGGTTGTATTAGATGGACCTTATGAAAATTATATTGAGGCAGATATAATGACGGGCATGTGCAAAAGGACTGATAAAATTAGTATGATGCCACGTGATCTACTATATATTCTTCCCACAACGGATGAACCAGCTGCCGATACAATGGTTTGTTTTATATCTGAACAATTATCTTTAAATTGTAACTGTTTTAATATAAACTTTTAAATCAGTACCTTGAATTTACGTAATTGCAGCTGATTAACTGCGGATAACTGCTTCCTTAACATGTAGACCTATTTCAATTGCTAGAATGCATTTCTTAAGTGACTGAATACTTGTAAATACAACTCATGAGGTAGTCTCAGCAACTTACCTAAGGAGGTTTTAGCAGACTGATTAAATAACTTCAAAGTGATTACCTTGATGGGTATAGAAAATAATGTTAATTAAACATTCAATATACAAATTAGACGGGCACATTTGATCAAAATTAACTTGAAAAATCTTCCATGATTTGCTTGAAAATGCAGAAACTAAAAATGAATTGAATACGACTTCGATAACAAAAATCATACATATGATCCTGTATCCATGGATCAACAGGTAAAAAAGACGTGTATGCAGTGTTACTCGACATCTAGAAATGAATTCTGCTCAAACAACTGATAGGGACCGGCTTGAATTTATGAGTAAAACTCACTGTTGAGGGCCTCATGGAAACAGACCTCAAGATGAAGAAGAGCAATAAAAACGTTGATCCATTGCTTAGTTTAAACATGTATTTATAGAGACTTTGTCTCACTTGCATTTATTCCATATCCTCTCATTGTTAATTATAAGATAAAGCAAGTATATAAGATGATAAATTTCTACAGACATAGATGTGTTTTCTTTTATTCAGGGCATGCTGACAGTCCAGTTGAAGAAAGATGCAACAGTATTTATTAATTTATCAGCAAATGAAAAGGTTGAACACACCTTAGAGGCTTATTCAAAAATTCATTTTCGGTATGTTTTGGAAAAGAAAATCAATTTTGGTTTTCGTTTATTGCTATTTTATAGAATCTTCTAATGATACATACATATAAAATATACAAACTGCATTTTTGTGAAGAAAATTCAAATTATGAGCAAAAAAAATATTCAAAATCAGAAAACGTCAATTGAAAATGTTTTTCATGTGTAACTCCTTTTCCTACGCAAACATTATTGTTGAATCAGCATAACTGTCAATTAATTAACACAATTTGTGTTCGCTCCTCACCTTGAATATATATTATTTCATATTAATACGATCTTTTGTCACTTGAGGAGTCATTTAAGCCCCAAAACCAATATGTTGATGATCTTGTTTTTGAGATACAAGTGATAAAAACATTTTGCTTGAAACTGAACTTTTCTGAATTGTTCAATTAGCAAAGTTAGACCAATAATGAATGTGACCAACTAAATAGGATTTAATTATTTTTTTTACACATGCAATGCCCATAGATGTATAAATTAAAATAATTGATAAATATGAGGGTTCCAGAGGATTCCGAAAGTCTGACAGAATACCAAAACATGAGGAGCGAACATCCTTTAGGAAAAAAATACCCTAGAAATGATATATGCTTAATAGTATACACTAACCATTTCTCTTTTTGTTTCAGTCCAAGTAGTGATAACACAGTAACCAAGGTGCTGAAACAAGTATCATTTAAGAAAGAGAAACATTCAACAGCTTGGCAATTTTCAAAGGATCCAATCAAGAAACCTCTTCTACGCAAAACAGCATATAAAGAAGAGCTGAGAACAACAAGCTGTCGTTGCTTCTTAGATATCCTTTCTAATAGATCTTGAGTTACACTTTGCCCATTTTACATTTTATTTTAGTGTGGTGAACAGTTCACGATGGATTGTATTTCTAATCCTTTTTAGCTGAAGAAAAACTTCAAGCTTGTCTGGTTTTACCTTGTGTAAACTTTCAAACCAGAATTATACAGTAATGAATTAATGGTGGACATTTGCAGTTCTTAACGACTAAGTGTAATTTGCATTTAAGTTAAAGGTGAACACGAGTCAAATTGAAATTCATTGATTAGTATGAATATCAATATTAAATATTACTTTGAAAATGTAGTAGCATTGCTTTATCTCGGCGTATGAAAAATAAATATTATAAGTGAAAAATACTACAACCACTCATATAATACTGGCAAATTATAAATAATAATTTAATGTTTAAAATGAAAGTAATGTGAAAAGTTTTTTTCTTAACAATATAACCTATTCAGCAGTATATGGGAGATGCCCCAAACAAAGAAAAGATGCCAGAGTCTGAAATAGCAAATAAATACGTAATAAATCCAGCAATTAGAAGCGTAAGTTAAATCTTAAATATTAAAATGTGTGAATAAACCAAGCGCTTGTGTTTTAATGTGTAAAGTATTAGCTTTAAAAACTGCCGATTAGAAATGCAAAGATAAATAAAGCGGGTGATCAAAAAATGGAGGTTGCATATTAATCTTGAAATCTTACGTTTGTTAAGGAGTGTAGATGTAAATAGGCTTCAAAGTCCTTGGGTTTTATCCCGAGTCCAATGCTTCCAAAATCCTGGAAGCTGCATTCTAATTGGTTGATTTGAAAGGTCATCAGAACAGAAAGTAGAATGCGTGTTGTTAGATCTACCATGCACTGTGTGTAATTATTGGTAGATCTAATTATATTTTGATTAGATACCCAAAGTAAAAGAATATACCTGTTACATTGATAGTTTTCTCTCCCAATTAGTGCAACTTTTTTTATATATTTTACTTACAATCTTTTTTATTTAAGCGTCATATTAGAGAAGAAGTTTTCTGTCAACTCATCAAACAGCTCACAAATAACCCAGATAAGTAAGTCTAGTACTCTTTTGTTGGGGAAATTTCGCGTGCTAACGGCTCTGCATACAGGTAATGTATACAGGTGGATAGGCAAGAAGTACTAATGACATTTGCCTTCTATTTATTGGATATGATGGAATAAACACAAAAAAAATCCTTTTGATTATTGTAACCAAATGATATTTGTCAAAGAGTTTAAATATCTAAATAGATCAATTAAGTGTTACCTAAATATATGAATTAATTTACACTTTTGATATTTAACCTTAAATTTATTTTAAGTGATATCAACACATACATAGATTTTTTAAAAATCTATTCTATGTGAACTTACTCTTGTCAAAGAAGTACTTCCACAACAGCAGTCGTCAGAGTTTATAATTTTTCCGCTTTCGCCTTTAAAAATGGATTAAAACCGAAGGTTGTCATACCCATGTTCAATACACATTATCTGTTCTAAAATCTACTTGTGTAACACCAAGAACTCATTGATGACATAAAGTGCTTATAAAAGCACTACGTTTTCTACATTACAAAAACAGGAAAACAGCAAACACCTACAATGGCCAGGAACTACAATCACATGCCACAATTTACAAGCAAACTGCACCAGAAAAACAATAATGAAAACAAGAGACAAACATAAATAACGATAGGAACTCGGGATAGCCGGACTTGGTACCGGCACCAGCAAAAGCCAGTGGTAGGGTTAAACCGGTTTATGGGTACCCAAACCTCCCCTTTCTCTATCCCGTTTCCCTATAGTATCATAAACACGCGAATAAATCCCAATACAGGTAGACTACTAACTCAATGACCACTATCTTGGAACAGAAAAAGCATAAGACAAAACGTAATTTTGAAAGAAGGGTCAAAGAGTGCTCGCCGCTAAACTGCCGGCTAGCTCAAGGAATCTAGTCTGCTGGTAAAACACTGTCGCACTACGGAAGAAAAATCAAACTCAAAACTTCCCGAAGGGTTTGGTAAAGAGTCTTCATGTATTTAAGCAGACATCGGCAGTATCAGTGAGAGGCCAGTATGTATGTAAAATCTTCAGGAATCCAAAGCCAATTTAACGGATTTGTTCAGAATATCTCGTCGATATCCACTATTACGTAAAGAATGTAAGTTACGTCCCAGTTTTTCTGGATTATTAATCAGTTTTTGACATTTTTTAACAACATTTCCATAAAATCGAGGATGAGAAATGCCCTTTGTTATTAGCTGTTTCCGAGTCACGTCATATCTAGATATCAAATGTTCATATCTTCTGTAAAACTTCTTAAAAGTATTTAATAATTTATGAAATCTGTAACCTTGTTGTAAAAGTTTGGATGTGAGAGTAAGGTTACGCTCATTAAAATCATCAAGGGTGGAACAAATGCGAGCGAATCGTACAAGTTGGGATATATACACCCCGTAGGATGGAGCTAGGGGAACGTCGCCGTCAAGAAAGAGGAAATTAGTAATTGTAAAAATCAAAATCATCCCTTTTATCATAAACTTCAGTTTTTATTTTTACATGTCTTGTGTTTCTATGTAAGATTTACATGTCTTGTGTTTCTTGTGTATATTTACATGTCTTGTGTTTCTATGTAAGATTAAAGGAATTATGGTATGACTGAACAATTCGGTTAAATTCTGCAAAGTTTTTTATACTGTTATATTTAATTCTGCCTTGAGAAATTCAAACATATAAACATTACTTATATCCATCGATTATGTAATTTTTGGTCTGTTTTAGTTTTTTTCTATAATTATGTAATTTCACTTTCTTAAATTTTTCAGAGCTAGCGTAGATAAAGGATTCAAATTACTATATTTTCTATCATCAACTGTTTCACCAAGCCATGAACTCACACAACAATGTGAAGCATTTCTCAGAGGAAACAAACACCCCTTGTCAAAGATTTGTCAGGAGAGTATACGAAGAACCAAAGAGTAAGTATCTGAAATATTATATAAATAACAACATACCACAGTTACTATGCTTTTTTTCATTTAAATGGTCACTTTGATAATGTATTGCTCTTCAGTGCAGCTCAAGTCTGGACGTTTTAAAGAAAATAAACTTAAATATGTCTACTGATACAGAACAAAAATCCAATAGGATGTTAGGAAAAATATATATCTGCTAAATGCTATGTACAATCATACAAAATTTTATAATACAGGTATTTACATATTGCAATTTTCAAAATAAAATCGTTTTTTAAGCTAGCAACAAAGTACTGACTTCATGGATGGTAAACATCCGCAGAGAGTAATAGTCCTCCAGCAAAGGCATCGGCCCAATGGTAATAAATAACGAAATACCGAAGCTACTGTAATTTTCTTTTGTGAATGACAATACTTAGTATATGATAAAACTTAAGGGAGTATGAGCGTCAGATTTCAGAAGCATTCACTATCATCGGATTTTATCCATTTAATCAGGGTTAATTTTTTTGCGCATGTATCATATTTTCATGGTCTTAGATCACTATAAAATGTATAAAATGGACAATGTGTAAAATTTTATCAACTTTCAGTTATATTTTCACATATTTTAAGGCATATAAATAGCTAAAGTGAAATTAAAGGAACACCTTAGAGGGAACTGTTTTCCGCCAAAATTGTTTTTTATCTCAAAAAATTCTTACATGGATTTTTACAATAAGAAAAGTTCTTCAAAACACAAGTCCAACGTTTTAATTCTAATTACAAAATTTCTACACTCGTACTCCCTTAAATGTCAGTTTAAGTTAAACTTTGTTCCCGAGCGATTAATAGATATCATTTGCGATGCTTTGATCGCATTTGGTAGCATTTTTTATTACATTTATGTTAAAATAAGTATGTTCTGTATATTTTTCATGGCTTTCAGCCTTCGATTTATTTTTTTTTCAATATCTTATTAAAAACTATAGTGAATTTGAAAACTATCCTTATGTAATTTTCAAATGATATATTAATATAAATGGGATAATCCTATACAATGCAGATGTGAAGTAAGAAAATGCAGGCAAGTAGAATTGCAATATAAATAGATACATATGAACCTTTCATTAGTGTAGAATTTTCGCTAAATGAATTTTTTCGATAAACTGATGTATGCTTGTTACATTTCATATTTAGAATTTGGGTTTCTGCTAGACAGGGTAGTCTTTATTGATAAAGGGGTGTACATCTTTTATATAACCTGTCTGCACCGAACGATAATAGCCAAGTTTATTTTCACGTTTTTTATTAGAAATATTTCTTGAAGCTAACCTTTTTAATATTAAAACACAACATTTTTTTTCCACTTTTAATGATTCCGTCACTGGATCCAATGTTTTTACTATTCCTAAACACAATTAATATCTTTTTATCAATGGTATAAAAAGTTTGTATGATGTATTAGGAGATTGTTTTAAAGGCATATGTATTTGTTTCTGCATGTCCTTGCTTAGGCTCAATATATAACAGACATGTATCATATATATAAAAGTACTGTTTGGTTGGTTTTTGAAACACATTGGTTATGGTGTACGTAAATATACAAACACCCGGGAAGACGGTTTGTCGTCGAAAAAACTATAAACGTTGACAAGTTAAATGTTTTTCATATTATTCACGCGTATAGACGTCATATCACAGCAACAAATGGTATAATTGCTATCACAATTAACTTAATGAGACAAAACATGGCCACCATATTTTAATGTCACTATATCCCCCTCGAATGATGTTCAGGGGGTATATAGGGTTCCCTCTGTCTGTCTGTCTGTCTGTCTATATGTCACTGTCACTGCAAGTTTGAAAGAATGTCCTACACCGCAATTAGCGATTTCAGATATGCCTTAGTCTACTTCCTGTTAATTAACATCTTTTGTCAATTACAGAAATGTTTCGAAACGCTTTTCTCGGTAATTGCTAATTAAAACTTTTTTAAATTATGTATGCCAGTTTTAAACAATATCCCATTCTGCAAAAAGCAAATAGATCTAATTAATGTTTACTGACTTCAATAATTTTTAGACATCTCCCGTCAATTGTACAAAAAATGTAACACTTTACTCAATAACTGCTAATCACTACTATTGCTCAAACATGTTGCATGAACTGGTTAGAAAGTTAACATTGCGTCTGTATAAACTTACTTTTGCAGTTAAGTTGGTCAATATTTAAACAGCAATTCCTTATTTATTTGTCCATAATCTGGACTTCCCTTTTCACGATGCTGACAAACCGGACATCATTGGTTATGACTCCATTAGATTCAAAAATACAATTTGTGCTGAATTATTCCTGTAAAATGATCTTAACAGTCAGACCGAATTCAACAATCGATTCTGTGGTGGAAAAAAATTATCGTTAGAGGAACTGTAAGTGATGTTTACGGAGTTGAAAACTTGACAATCAATTTTATGAAATTAAGTAGATTTTGCGCGTGCGCAAACTGTGCAAAAGTTTGAAGGCGTTATTAATGTCCATGTATTTGTAGGGATATTGTCCCATGTATATTTACTCCATGTCCCTTTATTTGTTGACTATAGATGAATTACTTCATCATTAAAATTTTGAATACAGTACACAAATATAAAACCGTCAATTTTGTATTAATAATCGTTCCCCTTGACATACAAATATTATCAAATTTGTTTATGTGTATGATTGGAATTCCGAAATTTTAAGGATTCGAATCGAAAAAAAAGACTCATTATACCTTAAATATTTTACTAGCAACAACGTTTGCACATTCTATTCATCCCTTCAATCATTTTCACATGACATATGGACATATATATTCAGTACTTTGTCTATTGTTTGACTAATGAATTATCTCTCCATACCTGTAGCATATCTTGATCGCAACATTATGTTACAAATCTAAATGTTTGAGTTGGAAAATTATATTCATTTCGACATACGTAACAACTTATTATGTCATCTTACCACATTTTTGTGCAAAATAACTTTTTTGAAAAGATCATACTAGTTTGTTTTAATGATGATATTTTCAATAATGTAGCTGGCCTACATATAACATTTTGTTAAGAGTTTGAATTTTAGTTCTAATGAAAAACACTTTGATATTACATATTGAGAAAGTAATACCAAAAGGTAATGTGATTTTTCAGAGACGGATGTAGGCGATATCCTCCACATGAGATGGAACACACAGCGTTCAGTTCAACTAAGCAATCCGTCTCCATCGAAATATTGTTCCCGTTTGGTGAACACCAAGTAAGTTGGAGGAGATAAAATGATGTCCTAATTTTTAGGCCATCCCTTATGATTTATCATACCAAAAATTAGATTAAAAGGGACTAAAAGAATTTCAATCTGTGATTTTTGTTGTTAGTTATAATTAATGCACAAAATGCCTGAATTTTTGTTTGAACAACGGAAGGTATAAACCAGGAAATTTTACTTATTTATTGCCCTGAAAGAAGAAACAGTTGAAAAATCTTGATTATTTTTATGTTTTTATAAACCAAATGACAATTTTTGTCGACACGTAAATGTGGCAGTTGTCATTAGTATTGATTTTCTCTTTCTTATCTCGATAACATTTTAGACTTCTATTTATTTCTTAGATTGTTTAGTTTGCTAGTATTCTTTTCAAGTGATTATGTGAAAACATGCCTTTTAATAATTCTATTTTACTTTTCAGACATTTGAAATTCCACCAACAATAAGGGTAGGAACATTCAGAAACACAATTGCAAACAAGCTTGGACTAGCAGTAGCCGAGGACTACGGCATCTTCTTTGGATTAAAAGACAGAGGTTCCAACCTTTACATCACCTCTTTGGCTGTGTGTTCGTATTCTTCACCCTCACTTCTTACTAAAATACTGTGAATTGTTCTTTTCATGGAATTTAAGTTTAATTTCCACTTATGCACTGTTGAAATCTCCCATTATAATATGTTTTACCAACTAATTTCTAAAAAAAACTTCAGTATTCCTTCTCTGTAGTATTATTTGAAGTTTGATCTATGCTAATATAGGAACAATGTGACATTTGCAAAATTTAATGTGTCCTATTACAGTTCACTGTTTCCTACATATTCGGAATATTGAAACCAGCTTTACTGTTATCCCTTGCATTGACGTCAATATTTGTTGAATTGCATGTTCTTATCTTCATTTATTTGCGTTATTTGGTATTTCTTTTATTTGAAATTTTACTTCTCGTTCCGATATTTGATATTTCATTTTCATTTATCTTGTGAAAAGCTTCATTTTGAGAATAGTCTTTTAGAGAGAAGTGTTTTCAAAATCAATATTTTATGCACATTTTTCTGCCTATTCAGTAAAATCTGTAATTCTTTCTCCGTTTAGAAGAACAAATAAATGTCTTTAATGTTGAATTTTGTCAGTAAACTCAATCCAGAGAACACAAATGACTTATATTTCATTTCAAATTTTCATTGCATTTAATTAAGTCCATACTGATATTACATGTATTAGCTTGTACATCATCGTGAAAAGATTATTCACAGTAGTATCATAGGTAGCTGACAGATACTCCTAGCATAAAAATGTGATTCAGGCAAAATACTCATCAGAGTGATACGAATTGAGTTTTTTTTTGTTTTGTTTTTGTTTTTTCCCCTGCAATTTTGAATTCTTAGTTGCAAAATGGTTTACGGAATAGTTTAAATGACAAATCTTAATATTGCGTTAACTAGTAATATTTGTGATTAATTTAGCAAGCTCTTTTTTATATCCACTAAATCAAATTAGTGCAAAGGAATTAAAAACTATTGTATTGTATTACAAATTTCCTGCAAACATTAAAAATATTTCTGATATGTATTAATTCTTAAGTTGAATAAATATTCATATCCTCCAGTATACTAGATCTGAAAAAGAAGTAACTAGAAGAATACAAACGTTTAAGCCTTCTTTTCTTGCAAGCACTAAAATAGTTAGTTTTCTGCATTTAATATAGGCTTAAAACGGGTTCGAGAAATCTTTCGGCTACCTATATTTTTTGCAATATTTTACCAACATGATAATATCAAGTAATAAGTTATATATAGACACTAGTGCAGTATTTACATTTCATGGTTTGTATATGTACATATATAAAACCACTTTGGGTGAAAGTTAAGTTATATTTTTTTTTATTTGCTTGACTAAAGTGAAGCCCTTACAATTTAATCTGCTTTAAAAATGTGCACAGGCTCAATATATAAGAAAACTAAGGGTTTACTTATATTTATATTCAAAAATTTGTGATGTTGGAAAGTGCAGACTTTAAAAAATATATGAATGCAGGTAAAATAAATATGTACACTGCATACTTTAAGTCATGTAATACTAAGTATCATTTAGTAGCATTTTTACACTAAAGCCTTTCTTCCTATATTCATGTCTACTTTTTCACTTTTGTATCGTAAATTTCAGTGTCACCCTGTAAATTTATTGTATTACTTATTAATACACACAATTTTTTTGTCTATAGAAAGTGCAATCAATACCTTCAAAAACTCATACATGTCAACCTGCATTTGCTACTCACAGATTTTACCAAACGTAAAATCACTGATATTAGATTAATTCTTTTTTATTTAAAAACCTGCTATATCTAAATTTCAGAAAATTCATCAAAACCGAAGGAGTATCACCCTCTTGCATAGCTCTGTCCTTAGTTGATTTTGGCTTTTCTTTTTAGATCCTACTGGTAATTTGTTCAGCTTTGACACAAATTTCAGTTCATGGATTTCCAAATTTTTTTATTTGATCTGCACTGAAGAGACATAAGTTGTCGAAATGCGTATATGCCGAAAGTAAATTTAAAGTTGGTCAGTATTTTGTTATTCTTTACGATTGAAGAATATACAAAAAATAAATGAAGTTTTGCTGAATTAAAATTTAAATGCATGACAGCTTACAACCATAGCTTTACATTCTTGGCATTTGTGATACCAATCCAGGCTTGCATATGAAGTTCATACTCAGAGTAAAGCTAGTTTTGTAGACAATTTTCTATTAAATTTACTCTTGCTGCAAACCTATTTTACCTTGTAGATTTGCTCTGAATTTCCGTAATTGTTTGCTTGAACGATATTACATGTAATTTATCATGGATATAAAAGGTATATATTTTCCGCAGTGTTTATCCTTCTTCATTAATATTCAAGTTTTAACTATGTAGTTGGTCATCAAATAGGTTACATCTTTCATTTGTCCTTTTAGTACATTGTATTTTATAAGATATGGTGTATTAGGAATTTAGGATATTTGTGTTCCCTTTTTGACTTTCACATTTCTGTGAATTGATAAAACTATAGTAAATCGTGTTTTGACACAACATTGATAAAAGCCTGTTATGGACATATAGACAATTGTAAAAAAATAGATCAATACGTATTTTTGTTTCAATTTAGTGATAAATGCTAGAGAAACTGAATACTTTATGGATAGTTTGACTCATGTTGAAAGATTTTGGCTACAGCCACCGGATCCTAGTTCCCCTGGAAGTAAGTATGAAGTAACATTTTTGTAAAACTATTCTTTAGATGAAACCCCGTCATTTTAATGAATTCAACGGTTTTTTTTTCTCAACACAAAGAACAGCATTAAAAATTAGTAACCGTTCCATCAATAAACAAGATGACGTTGTAAAGCGGTAAGATTATACATCAAATAAGTATATTGGAACAATACGGGACTTTCGAGATAGGAAATCTCGTGTAATTTAAGGCGGAAACGGTCTCCTCAAATACCAGTGAGACGGAGTGACTGGATTCTTGACCAATTGAAATAAATATATAACACATAAAAAAAAATATTTATGAAATTAAAGTATACACTTATAATTGTTCCTACATGACAAGTCTTTAGCTAAATTTTAATTGATGAAACCAATTAACTTGAAGGCTAAAACAAATTGAATATAAACCACCCTTAGCTCAACAGTGTTCATTAATTAGTGATTACTTCTCAATGTATTGAAGTATTGATTTTTTTGTAAAGTATCAGAAATGTATTCCGGTTTGAACATGACTCAGAAGTCCCATATTCTAACACGTAATTTGTCGGAGAGCAATGTGACAAAAACGATTGGCATTTTAACAAAACTCTCATTATCATTTGTAGAAATTGCCTGCTTGAAGTTAATGTCTACTTATTCGTTCTTTATGATGATCTTGTAAATATTTTTACATAATCTGTAATTTTCAGCATCAAAAAGTACTGCAAATATGGGACTAAAGGTTTTCTTTATGAAGAAAATATGGGTTGATGCAGTTCCCGGTGATGAAG
Source organism: Modiolus philippinarum (assembly GCA_002080025.1). NCBI lineage: Eukaryota > Metazoa > Mollusca > Bivalvia > Mytilida > Modiolidae > Modiolus > Modiolus philippinarum. The sequence continues at coordinate 256,655 of MJUU01064821.1, forward strand.
TTCTTGCCGATGTAAAATTTCATTTCCCTCAGGTATGTCTGTTATTCTTTGCAAACTGATTTTACATTTAGTATTTATCCTTTAAAATTCTCAGTGCTCTTTTCAAATATTTTTAAATATATACATTTTTGTCAAGCTCGGCCTCATATTATGTCTTTATACATGTATTTGACAACTTTTGAAACATTTTGTTGTATCATCAAAAAATGGTACCAAGTTTTGACACAAAACCATTATAAAGATTAATTATTGCTTTCCAGGAAGTACCTAACTATCTCCGTGGTTACCATAAATGCAAAATAGACGAAGCTGTAAAATTGTCAGCGCTTTTATATACTGCACAATTTGGACAAGACTTGTCAACACTCAAGAATTTAGAGTAAGTTATTTCCAGTATAAATAACTAAATGCATAAGTTACTGTATTTGATTTCAGCAGATGGCATTATTAAAGATATCCACTGTTTTACCAAACTGATGAAAACTTTCTTGTTTTGTATTACTTTTTACCATTGTTTTTATGCATTATTTTTCTTCAGTCTAAAATGAATCAGGATCTTGTAAACTTACTAAATTTTCATTTGCAAATTATTGCCTTTCTTTAAATCCAGGCGAGGAAGAACAATTTATAGTTTAAGTCTTTGTGGATTTGTGCTGTTTGATAGAAAAATTAAATATCTCAAAAGTAAATATTGGAAGGTACACGGCGGTCAAAATATCTTGTTTTTTTTTTATCTGCACTGAAGAGACAAAAGTAGTTGAAATAGACATCTGCAGAGATTAGATTTACAGTGACTTTTGTATTTAATATTTAATCATATAAAATACCTTCTTTGTTGCAAGTTCTATTGAGTACTTATTTTTGTATTACTATTCAGGCTTTTATTGCGGTTATATTGTGATTGTACTAATAAAACTAATAACAGACTTACTCTGAGGTATGAGCAAAGCTCATTTTTGAAGGCCTCATGGTGACCTCAAGATGAAGAACAACTATAGAAGTGTTTTTCCTTTGCTTGTTGTTTTGCCATGAATATATAGAGCTTTTGTCTAATGTGCATTTACTCCATATCCTTTCATTTATCATATATGGGCAAACTATCTATCCTGAGCAATAAATGATATTGTACATGTACCGTGTTATTTTGTCCTTAAGTATTGTTTTAGAAGGTCCTTGTTTGCATGATATTTTGTGATATATTCAGATCTTGGCGTATGGAAAGTCGCAACTATTTATATATATAACATTCATCCTTATCAAGAATGGAAAGACCATGCAGCATCATCTCTCAATTTTTCATGGCTTGTTTGACAGTAATAATTAATGGTTTAAGGATGTAGTAAGGTGAAATTTTATAAATCTACGATTTTAAATTGAAACCCTAAATGGAAAGGGCATTGTTGAAGGAATAAAAAAGGCTAAAAATATTGATAGGTTATGGGCCTTGTTTTCAAGATATTTCACATTTTAAAAAATGGCGGGAAAGGGTCTCTTGGACTTTTACCTTAGTATAGCGTGGACACAATATTGATTTGTTTCACATTGAAGGAAAATCTACAATCTAAATAAATCTTGCGTACTGACTTTAAATGAGGTACTGAAGCCTTTGATGACTGGAAAATTGGGTGTAATGGGGCAAAATATTTCACATAGTAATACTGGATAAAATCAGAGAAATCCGAATGACTTTTACAAATTGCAAAAACCTCACCTTACTACATCCTTAAGCATTCCAAGTATGGAAAGTCTATAACAATACAGCGTTTCCGTATTATCCAATACCAAAAAAATGTTGTTGATACTTTTTATTGCAGGCAAAATTGCTCGTTGATACTTCCAATGACGATGACGAACGATAAAAGTATAAGTGAATGGAAATCTGTGAGTATTGTTTTATTGTTATTGATAAATCTTTGAATTATTTTCTCCGGGGTATATTTCTATAATTACTGAGTATAGGTGAGTGAAAATCTGTAAGTTACATTCTTTGTTTTCTGAATTAATATCTATTAATTTTATCACTATTAGTGAAAACTGATCTTTGAGTTGTATTGTATCATTACTTAAAATATTTACAAGCTTTTGCCAACAAAAAAAATCAGAACAAATACGTAGATTTCCATTTTTAGCTCACCTGGCTATGCCAGGGTGAGCTATTGCCGTCACTCGTCCGCCCGTCGTCCCTCCGTCGTTAGCTCACTTTCAAAAATCTTCTCCTCTGAAACCACTCGGTCAAATGGAACCAAACTTTAACTGAATCATTACTAGGGTATCTAGTTTCAAATTTGTTATTTTGTATGTCTTAAGTCCAACAACATGGCTGTCGTTACTAAAAATAGAACATAGGGGTAAATTACAGTTTTTGGCAAATAACTCAAAAACCGTTACAGATATCAAAAATTTGATAGAGATTAAAATGATCACATGAGAAGATCTAATACCCATGCTGTAATTTTGAAGAAAATCTGATGACCCGTCTTAGAGTTATTGCCCTTTTTCCGTAAAATTTTCAAAATTTTGATGTTTTTTATTTTTTATTAAAAAAACTATAACAGATAGAGGTTAAGTTTAAATTGCAAAAATGTTCAGCATGTTAAGATCTACCCACATGGATATTTTGAAGAAAGTCCAAGTACCTATATATGAGTTGTGGTCCTTTATTGGTCAAATGTTCCGTGATTTTTTAATTTTTGTCCTATATTTCAAAAACACTTTGAGATACAGGTCAAGTTTAAATTGCAAAAATGTTCAGCATGTTGAGGACTATATTTTATTGAACACATTCAAGTTTTCCGACCGCATCCAAGATGGCTGCCAGCGGGAAAATTAGTTTACCATTTGACCTAATGAGCAAAATTCATACAAACAACTTCTTCTTGAAAACCACTCAATGGATTTTAACCAAATTAGGCATGAATGATGCTTATGAGGTGCTGACCAAGTGTTGTTACTTTGGTGCCAATCCATCATCAAACATGGCCACCAGCGGGTATCTTAATTTTAACATTGGACCCTATGGGGAAATGCATACAAAGAACTTCTACTTTAAAACCACTGAATGGATTTGAACCAAACTTGGCATGAATGGTGTTTATGAGGTGCTGAACAAGTGTTATTACTTTGGTGCCAATCTGTCATCTTACATGACCGACAGCATTGGACCCTGTGTTAAATGCACACAAAGATCTTCTAGAGATCTGCTGAATGGATTTAAATCAAACATGACATGAATGATGCCTGTCGGGTGCTGACCAAGTGTCACCAGCTGTGAACTTTATTTAACAAAAGATCTTCTTCTAGAGAACTGCTGAATAGATTTAATCCAAACTTTGCTTATGAGAAGCTGACCAAGTGTTGTTACTTCAGTTCTGATTCATCATCCAACATGGCTGCCAGCAATGAATTGGACCCTAACGGGGAAATGCATTCAAAGATATCATGGAAAACCATTGAATGCATTCAATTTAAACATTGCATAAATGAAACTTGAGAGATTTTGACCAAGCTTGTTACTTTGGTGCTGATCTGTCTTCCGACATGGCCACCAATAGCAAAACTTAGTTTAACATTGGACCCAGTGGGAAATGCATAAAAAGATCTTCTCCTCTGAAACTGCTTGAACAATTTCAGTAGAATTTTGATATGATAGTCCTTATGCGACCCTCTTCAGAATTTTATGTTAAGTAGCTGCCAGCAGGGAACGTAGATTAACATAGGCCCCTTAAGTTTGGAAACTGCATTCAAAAGTCTTCTCCGAAACTGCTTGAACAATTTTAATTAAATTTTATAAAAAGTTTCTGATTTTTATGTACATACACCACCAAAGATGGACCATCAATTGGGAATTATAGTGCTGCAGGACCCAGGCAAGCGATACAGGCTCTTGAGAGCCTCTTGTTTTTTATATGTTAAAAAAATGAAAAAAACATAAGAAAGACATTGGAAAACTTATGTTCCATTGTAAATAGAATAATTTTTTTCCTGTAATTAAACTAAAGATCGTGAATTTGGTGAAATCTGTCAACTAGCTATCAAACACATGTCACAAAAGTGGTTTTGATTCACATAAATAATATGCCAAATTTTGAAACATGTACGAAGCATTATTAAATATCATCCACCACAATTTCTCACACGACAATTCATTGGATAAGTGAAAAAAAAAACAAATACCCTTGATGTGAAACATGAGTTTAATTGGTTTCTTGTTGCATCCAGTTATCAAACTTAGTCGACATACAATGGAAATCACAGTAACTTATACTGAAACATGGTTTTAAGAGCATACTTTTATTATTTCTTTCAGGCTTATTGTGAAAAAAATAAACATATGCTCATCAAAGCTGTCCATATTTGCAGTATGTCTTCTAGAATATATCAAACTTCTTGCAATATATGAGTCTTTCACTTGTCAGAATTGTGAATGAGCATTTTTTGACTAATAATCAAACAATCTTCATTATTTAACGAAAAGATGTTTGAATTCTTATTCTTCGCTTCAGATGATGGAATCATGTTTGCAAAGTCACAAAAGTATGAAATCAGACGACGCCAAAACCGAATTTTTGAGACAACTGTGTACTCTTCCAACTTATGGTTCCGTTTTCTTTGAAGTGAAGGTATGATAACTTATATCAATGTGTGTTTAAAATGTCAAAATTAATTGAATATATTTATTTGTAGAGACTTTGTCTCATGTGCATTAACTCAATATCCCTTTATTGCTTTTTTTTTCTTAAAAACGTCGTTCCAAAATTCCTGAAATGTTGTTCTTCTCCTAGGAATTTCATTTAGGCTATTGAAAAATTCCTAAAATCTCGTCCATCCTATGGAGAAACTAAGGGAGGCTGGCGAACCGTTAGTTTTTATTTTTTACAATTACAGTACAGACTGCAGTAAAATGTTTTAAAAATTGAAGAGAAAAACATTTTGTACCAGGTATCTAATCTGAATTTCTTTTAGAGGCTGAGGAACGAGGCGGAAGGAGATGAGAATCCAGGTTTTCTTTATTTCGGCTTCATGCCCATCAAAAAGGAATACATAATGCTAAATATAGTATACAAAATTCTAACCATATAAAAATACTGAGGCTTCATTCTGTGTATGGCACTTGGTAGATGTCCTTGGTGCTGGATTTGGCTTCCTATTTTGATATTTTTGGAAATGAGTACTTCTTTTTGGACTACATTTGAATTATGGCTTTCCATATTTTTTTTATTTTAATGCTGCTGATGAGAGCTTACTCCTTGAAACACGTGTACAGCATAACGAAATCAACCGTTTTTTATGCAAGTTCGGTATTTTTTGTATATAAATAATTAATCTATTTGATATTTTTTGAAAAAAAAGTATTCTTTTTCATGTATGTAAAGTTTTTTTGACAAGATCCAGACCTCAATTGCTAACCTCAAAGTACTGATTTGTTCTATTTTCAGCAACGAAGTGTGAAAACCTATCCAAAGAATATACTTTTAGCAGTAAATAAAGATGGTATTATTTTCCTGGATTCCACAACAAAGGTACATATATACGACCTGGTTATTATTTTTTTTGCATTATCCATATACGTTGCTTTATGTAGATTAAAATTTCCACTTTATTAAAATATGTAACTTTGCATAAAAATTTGAGGATTAGAAAAAAAAATAACACATACTTTACAATCATCCAGTTATAATTTTGTATCCATATCACACAGTACATGATCAGCCACGCTAATCCTAAATAGCACAGGTTACGTTACATGTACAATGTGTTCAAGTGATTTACTAAAGCAATATGTCCTTACTGAAACCTTACAAATTCAATTTGACTGACACTTTTTTTGTTTTTTTTCTAATTTTTCTATTATTATTGTCGATCTTACGTAAAACGTCACTCATTATTTTTCAGGGAATATTAGCTAGATATGGATATAACAAAATACCTAACTGGGCCTATGATGAAAATTCCTTTACATTGGTAGTAGGAGAAACATCTAGTGCAGTTAAAATATACATGGAAACTAATGTTGTAAGTAAATTTTTCAGATATTGGCATATTTTTTTAATTCATTTCTGTAAAAATCATAGAGTTTTACAGAGGCTAAGTTTGTTATCTGCTGTTTGCTTTTTTACTTCTTTCTTTATACACCGATTGCGCATTTGCGGGATCGCTCATTAGGAGTAATCTGGTACAAAACTTGTTCCAAGACGCTGATAGACGAAGTAATTTCTTCATTTCCATTCAAGTTTCGTTTTTTGTCGATTGGATATGTTCCTCGTGGATTTCTTTGTCAGTTGAAAACGATTGTTTACCCATATGTTGAATAACAACGTAAGATTCGTTGGTAGAAAATATCCGTCCCTTGCTCCAACGTTAGATGATGTCATTTTTCCTCCGGTTGACCCCAGATGACCTCGTCTAAATGACGAGTCAAATCCGGATTGGAACCGATGTGCAACCCATGTATAGAAATGTCTAACTTACAATTTTTTCATCTTCGTGCATTGAATAATTCAAAATTCAATAAATTCAATTTTATAAAATTTAAAATATTTCTTTTTAAATGTCCTTGGTGTATTTATTTTTCTTCTTCGTACATTATGTTAGGAATAAATAGCAAAATACCGAAGTTGCTTTAATTTATCTTCTGCATATGCGCATTTCGACAACTTATGTCTCATCAGTGCAGATCAAACCAAAACATTTTGGAAGTCCATTAACCGAAAAACTGGTGAGAGCTGATAGAGAACAAATAACCAAAAGGACTTAAATAGAAAAGCCAAAATTCTGCTGAGGATAGGGCTATGCATGAGGGAGAGATACTTCTTACGTTTCAATAAAATTCTGTACAATTTGGATATTGCAAGTTTCAATAAAATCGGTTCTCGGGTAAGTTATTGCTGAATTCAAAATATTTTTTTCTACAACATATTTTGCTGTCAATTTTAAATGGTTAATGACCCATATCAATTAATACTAGTAGATGCATTATTCCAACATAATTGGTACAATATCTGGCTTTGTCAACGTTTGGACAAAATGGCACGTGTGTTGCAGAAGGTTTTGACTCTTCTGGATCACCTGATATTATATTGGCTTGATGTACGTAAAAAGTGAGCGATGTGCTTTATTTATATATTTGCGATAACTATTGCTCCGCATTCGGTATTTAGTTTGAGGTTCAAGTATATGTGTTGTGTTACATACCAGAGCTACAACAAGTAGTCTCCCTTCCTTGCTATGATTTGCTGATTCAGTGCTTGAATGGTTATATAGAATTATTATTCCTAGTCGAAAGAATAATTGAGATCGTGAAATAGTTTTCCTTGATATACACTATAACAATTTTCAATTCATATTAAGAATTAAGATAATGTACAATCATGTTCAAATTATTTAATTATGGACTGAAAATGAAATATTTTACAAATATTTTACAGGGCCATAATCTCGATGACATAATCATGTGTTATGTCGCCTGGATGATGAACAAACATATAAAGAAACGTCCAAGTGCTGCTGGTGTAACAGTGGGGGAGTCAACATGCTGATGAAGCAACAAAATCAAAGACATATATTAACTAAAATAAATTTATTTGGAAACTTACATGTGATAAACTGAAAACGATAACAAACTCTTATGCATATCTACTTTTGAAGTCACTGTGATGAAATTGTATATCTCAGATATAAGCTATTTTGTTAGATAAATCTGAATTTAGTTTTTCACGTTGATGATGACAGTATAAATCTTTTGATTTGTAACATCTTCTATACAACTTTTTCAACTCATAATCTATAAGTCTATAAATGCCATGATTTATTTATTTTTATAATCGCTTTATTCATTTCAAGGACTTTCCTTCCATTTTTGTGCTAATCTAATATTAAGGTAGATCAATAATAGAGAAAGCCAAGTCCAGATCTCCATGATTCAAAACTTAATTTGTGTCTTTAATAATGAGACATTATATTTTGATTTCAAACGAGTGAATGACTCATATCATTGTTAATTGGGTTATTATAATCTATTCTGTTTTGTACGAAAGCCAAGGAGGACTACTCAAAATTCAGAATTCGGAATTCAAAATTCAAAACTCAAGATATATACTTGTTCCCGCACTTTTTTTATTCAATATTCAAAATTCAAAACTCAAAGAATACACTTATTCCGGTGCCATTTATTCAATATTCAAAATTCAATATTGTATTATTGTGTTGTCACTATGGACCTTAATACATGAGATTGCCTCCTTTACTCTACTTTTATGAAAAATTTATACTTGATATCATGTAATCGGTCTACATGGTTTACTGCTACATAAAATTGTATTATAAAATAAGTATACAATACAAATCCATTCTTAGAAGAGTATTTATGTTGAATAGGTGAAAGTTTGTGAATTATTAGTCAACCAAATATTGTGTTCATTTATAAACAATGTTATATTTTAACAGCCATTGTTATTCATGAGAGTTGTATATGACCACTGTGATGAATTGTGAATTATACAATTTATATGTTTGATGAGTAAATCCTCTAATTTCTACAAAATATATCAGTTTTAATAAATTATATATATTTTCCTCTAGTCTTGTCTTCTTAACCATTAATTGGTGCCAAAAATTTATTTGCACATTATTAATATAATTATGTACACATTCTATCACTGTCTCTGTGTTACCAAATAAATTGTAAATGATTTTGACCTTTATTTCACGGTCAAGTGCCCACGTTAAGTATTTGTGGTATGGTTCGATTCTTAATAACTACACATGATATCTAATACACTACCAACAATTTACCTACATTTTTCTAGTACTTTTAATGCCACTATATGAACAGTACTGGTAACAAATATCATCATTCAGTACATTTCTTACTCATATATTTTCAGTACACTTAATTCTTGCATCTTTGCAGTAATGTAAAAGAAAGTTACTTTCAGTACTAAACATTGCAGTCATTTTCAGTACTGGAATTAACAGTCACTTTTTAGCACTGAAAATTACAGTCAAATTTCAGTACTGGAAATTACAGTCATTTAAATTACAGTCAAATTTCAGTACTGGAAATTACAGTCATTTTACAGTACTGTGATTTACAGTCATTTTTAGTACTGAAAATCACAGTCACTTTTAGTACTGATAATTACAGTCATTTTTCAGTACTGAAAATTTCAGTCAATTTTCAGCACTGAAAATTTCAGTCAATTTTCAGTAATGAAAGTTTCAGTCAATATTCAGTACTGAAAATTTCAGTCAATTTAAGAAACGAAAATCACAGTCTTTATCTATTGGAAATTGCAGTCATTTTCAATCCCAGTTTTATTTTCCACTACCGAAATTCAGAAGGCTAAAAAGTTCATTACTTTACTGCAATTTTCGGCGTTTTTATTTATCATTAATTAATAATTTGACCTTAATAGCCTTTTGTAGAAAGTATCGGTACAATGTTTGTCGTTTTGGTCATTTAAAAGGTACTTTTTCACATTTACTGCATTTTTTAGTAGTTTCACCATTAACCTTCGACTTTTTATTTTAATTGTTATCTACATGACATCTTTCAAAACGGTATGGTTATGCAGGTGTTCGAATTTTACTTCCACTGGAGACACAGGTTGTCAAAATGGCGATTTTAGGAACTCAACTGTTATTTCATGTTGTTCAGCGTTACATTGTATTTACATCATTTACAACATTTATATCATGCATAGTTTGGAATATTTCAGTTTTCACTGCCAGTGGTATTTCAACATGTTTCGCTTTGTCATTCATAATTATCTTCATGTAAGAGCCAAGCTTTCTTTGCTATGTAGCTATGGCCGAAAGTGGTGCTAGGTTCCTTGCCTTGTAGTGTATACACAAGTTGCATTGACCAACATTCAGCCAAGTGCTTAAATTATTAGATTTATTCATTCTCTTCAATGTGGGAAAATGATTCGACGTGGAGTTCATTACTACCACTGGGTTAGGGGACAATTTGATTTTCGGGGGGGGGGCGATTTTTGTAAATAAATAATCTTGTGAAATCCTTTTTCTCATGGAAATAAATAATTTTTATTTGAAGAATGAAATTTTTGTTGCAAATGGAAATAAATAATCTGAGATGACATTGGTGAAAACAGATTTCCATGAAAATAATTAAATTTTCTAGTCAAACTCGCCCAAGCAATCCCCTGAAAATCAAATGGTCGTCCCCTTTATGCCTCTACTGAATTGACTGTTGGTCTCCTATGGTATTCCAGCACCAATCTAGTATTCAGTACTTTTCGATTTTATTTTTTTACACTTTCAATATCTATAATCCGGGGAGTATTTATCTTATTCCAAGCTGATTTCGGCTTCTCATATAAATTGATATCTTTTACCCTTTAAACATCCTCCTGTAATAGTTTTCTACATTGTTTGCACTGGTGGATCCAAGATTCGAACGTGTTTCAGTCGAATTTTTGTCAGTNATTAATGGTTTAAGGATGTAGTAAGGTGAAATTTTATAAATCTACGATTTTAAATTGAAACCCTAAATGGAAAGAGCATTGTTGAAGGAATAAAAAAGGCTAAAAATATTGATAGGTTATGGGCCTTGATTTTAAGATATTTCACATTTTAAAAAATGGCGGGAAAGGCTCTCTTGGACTTTTACCTTAGTATAGCGTGGACACAATATTGATTTGTTTCACATTGAAGGAAAATCTACAATCTAAATAAATCTTGCGTACTGACTTTAAATGAGGTACTGAAGCCTTTGATGACTGGAAAATTGGGTGTAATGGGGCAAAATATTTCACATAGTAATATTGGATAAAATCAGAGAAATCCGAATGACTTTTACAAATTGCAAAAACCTCACCTTACTACATCCTTAAGCATTCCAAGTATGGAAAGTCTTTAACAATACAGCGTTTCCGTATTATCCAATACCAAAAAAATGTTGTTGATACTGTTTATTGCAGGCAAAATTGCTCGTTGATACTTCCAATGACGATGACGAACGATAAAAGTATAAGTGAATGGCAATCTGTGAGTATTGTTTTATTGTTATTGATAAATCTTTGAATTATTTTCTCCGGGGTATATTTCTATAATTACTGAGTATTAGTGAGTGAAAATCTGTAAGTTACATTCTTTGTTTTCTGAATTAATATCTATCAATTTTATCACTATTAGTGAAAACTGATCTTTGAGTTGTATTGTATCTATACTTAAAATATTTACAAAATTTGCCAACAAAAAAATCAGAACAAATACGTAGATTTCCATTTTTAGCTCACCTGGCAATGCCAAGGTGAGCTATTGCCATCACTCGTCCGTCCGTCGTCCCTCCGTCCCTTCCAAAATCTCCTCTGAAACCACTCGGTCAAATGGAACCAAACTTTAACTGAATCATCACTAGGGTATCTAGTTTCAAATTTGTTATTTTGTATGTCTTAAGTCAAACAACATGTCTGTCGTTACTAAAAATAGAACATAGGGGTAAATTACAGTTTTTGGCAAATAACTCAAAAACCGTTACAGATATCAAAAATTTGATAGAGATTAAAATGATCACATGAGAAGATCTACCCATGCTGAAATTTTCAGGAAAATCTGATGACCCGTCTTAGAGTTATTGCCCTTTTTCCGTAAAATTTTCAAAATTTTGATGTTTTTTATTTTTTTATTAAAAAAACTATAACAGATAGAGGTTAAGTTTTATTGCAAAAATGTTCAGCATGTTAAGATCTACCCACATGGATATTTTGAAGAAAATCCAAGTACCTATATATGAGTTGTGGTCCTTTATTGGTCAAATGTTTCGTGATTTTTTAATTTTTGTCCTATATTTCAAAAACACTTTGAGATACAGGTCAAGTTTAAATTGCAAAAATGTTCAGCATGTTGAGGACTATATTTTATTGAACACATTCAAGTTTTCCGACCGCATCCAAGATGGCTGCCAGCGGGAAACTTAGTTTACCATTTCACCTAATGGGAAAATTCATACAAACAACTTCTTCTTGAAAACCACCAAATGGATTTTAACCAAATTAGGTTTTAACCAAATGAATGATGCTTATGAGGTGCTGACCAAGTGTTGTTACTTTGGTGCCAATCCATCATCAAACATGGCCGCCAGCGGGTATCTTAATTTTAACATTGGACCCTATGGGAAAATTCATACAAAGAACTTCTACTTTAAAACCACTGAATGGATTTGAACCAAACTTGGCATGAATGATGTTTATGAGGTGCTGACCAAGTGTTATTACTTTCGTGCCAATCTGTCATCTTACATGACCGACAGCATTGGACCCTGTGTTAAATGCACACAAAGCTCTTCTAGAGATCTGCTGAATGGATTTAAATCAAACATGACATGAATGATGCCTGTCGGGTGCTGACCAAGTGTCACCAGCTGTGAACTTTATTTAACAAAAGATCTTCTTCTAGAGAACTGCTTAATAGATTTAATCCAAACTTTGCTTATGAGAAGCTGACCAAGTGTTGTTACTTCAGTTCTGATTCATCATCCAACATGGCTGCCAGCAATGAATTGGACCCTAACGGGGAAATGCATTCAAAGATATCATGGAAAACCATTGAATGGATTCAATTTAAACATTGCATAAATGAAACTTGTGAGATTTTGACCAAGCTTGTTACTTTGGTGCTGATCTGTCTTCCGACATGGCCACCAATAGCAAAACTTAGTTTAACATTGGACCCAGTGGGAAATGCATAAAAAGATCTTCTCCTCTGAAACTGCTTGAACAATTTCAGTAGAATTTTGATATGATAGTCCTTATGCGACCCTCTTCAGAGTTTTATGTTAAGTAGCTGCCAGCAGGGAACGTAGATTAACATAGGCCCCTTAAGTTTGGAAACTGCATTCAAAAGTCTTCTCTGAAACTGCTTGAACAATTTTAATTAGATTTTATAAAAAGTTTCTGGTTTTTATGTACATACACCACCAAAGATGGACCATCAATTGGGAATTATAGTGCTGCAGGACCCAGGTGAGCGATACAGGCTCTTGAGAGCCTCTTGTTTTTTATTTGTAAAAAAAAATGAAAAAAAAAACATAAGAAAGACATTGGAAAACTTATGTTCCATTGTAAATAGAATAAATTTTTTCCTAAAATTAAACTAAAGATCGTGAATTTGGTGAAATCTGTCAACTAGCTATCAAACACATGTCACAAAGTTGGTTTTGATTCACATAAATAATATGCCAAATTTTGAAACATGTACGAAGCATTATTAAATATCATCCACTACAATTTCTCACACGACAAGTCATTGGATAAGTGAAAAAAAACCAAATACCCTTGATGTGAAACATGAGTTTAATTGGTTTCTTGTTGCATCCAGTTATCAAACTTAGTCGACATCCAATGGAAATCACAGTAACTTATACTGAAACATGGTTTTACGAGCATACTTTTATTATTTCTTTCAGGCTTATTGTGTAAAAATAAACATATGCTCTTCAAAGCTGTCCATATTTGCAGTATGTCTTCTAGAATATATCAAACTTCTTGTAATATATGAGTCTTTCACTTGTCAGAATTGTGACTGAGCATTGTTTGACTAATAATCAAACAATCTTCATTATCTAACGAAAAGATAGGGATTTTGGGTTTTGCCAAATAGATTTATGCATAGCATATGCTACACAAAATAACAAATGCATATTTGTTTATGTTTGAATTCTTATTCTTCGCTTCAGATGATAGAATCATGTTTGCAAAGTTACAAAAGTATGAAATCTGACGACGCCAAAACCGAATTTTTGAGACAACTGTGTACTCTTCCAACTTATGGTTCCGTTTTCTTTGAAGTGAAGGTATGATAACTTATATCAATGTGTGTTT
>MJUU01064821.1:287495-298416 GCA_002080025.1 Modiolus philippinarum
AAAAATAAGTGGTCTTTGAGACTTTCAGGAAATTTACCAAAATTGGAACCGCCTTTCAGAATCCTAAGTTATCAGAATTTTGTTTTTTTACCAAACACTTGTCAGAATATAAGATAATATGCCAAAATTAAATAAAAAATACGTGTCTTTGACATTTTCAGGAAATTTACCAAAGTTGGAACCGGAACCAAAATTCCAAAAGCTTATTGCAAATCCATAGACTATATGCAACATTTCTGTTTAAAGATTTGATCCCTAAATCCAAAAATGTAGGAGGAGTTTGTGTCACATGCCACATGTGTCTAATCCACATCTTTGGGTCTTTGCTAAAATTGACATCATGGGGCCTCTTGTTTGCACCAAGACCAATATCGAAAATCCGAAAGCTTATTGTGCATCTGCAGACTATATGCAAAAATTCTACAAAAAAATTAAATCCCTAAATCCAAAAATGTAGGAGGAGTTTGAGTCACAAGAAAAGTGTGACGGGCGGACGGACGGACGGACAGACGGAGGGTATAACATTATCCCCGAACTTTCTTCGAAAGTGCGGGGATAATGACCACCATCATTGGTCATTTTGACCTATGACCCCAAATCTTATTATTGGATTAACTCATAAACTGTAGAAGATAGATGAAAATATGTAATGACAAAAATGTTTGTTAGAACATGACGGACATTTCTTACATTTGGACCGAAACTCTAAGGTGAAACCTTCATGAGTTATGCCCCTTGAAAATTTCGTCATATCTTTAGACATGTTTTTCTCGGAAACGGTAAGAGATAGAAACCTGGAACCTTTTCGATTCAACTTAGATGATATGTGTTACATTTAAAAATGCCAAGGTCAAAGGTCATTGGTCACTTTGAACTTTGACCTTAGACCTTACTATTGGATTAACTCATAAACCGTAATAGACAGCTGATAAAATGTAATGGCAAAAATGTGTATCTTTTTAAGTTCTCCATTTATTACATTGGGTTCAAACTCATTGGACCAACCGTTTTGGGCCGTTGGGCCAAAAACCGATTTTAAATGTCTAATTTCGGAGCTTTAGCTAATAGCTCAAATACCACTGAAGATACAAAGAAACATTCAAAAGAAAAAATGTTCAGGAAGACTTGACCTTCAAAATGAGGACAAGGTCAAAGGTCAAGGTCACAGCCAAAAACTTAATTTGACGTTAAATTATCAATTTATGTATAAATTTAGCTTATAAGCTTGGTTTATTGATGAATTAACAATAAGAACATAATGATGCATAATGATGCAACTTCCGGGAAAGACGTATCAATTTTTGTTAGAAGAATTTACGAACTAGCATTTTCAAAGATGTGTGATCCCAACTATTGAAACTTGTATGTATTTCAGCGTAAATTAAAATTTTGAAATAATTACACACCACAGAGGAAATTTTCTACTTCATGATATTATAAATAGAAATGATTTTTCTAATGCAACCCCACTGCTGATGAAGTATATACATGCGAATCAAAGTTACTTATAGCACTGTTAGACAGACACAAAATGAGTTAAGACCACAAATATTACATTGAGGAATCATTGTTCTTTAAAAGTACAATAAAGAATGAATTGTGTTTTGGGAAACTTCTGTGTTTGCATCCAAACACATTATCACTCGTTCATTATTATTATGTCGCCCCAGACGTAGTCGGGACGACATATTGTTTTTGTCTGTTTCTCTAATATTATTATGTCGCCCCAGACGTAGTCGGGACGACATATTGTTTTTTGTCCGTTTCTCTATTAATTATTCCGCTTTCTTTCTTCCAATGATTTTTGTCCGGCTTCGTTCTCAGAGATGCCTGGACAGAATTCATTCATATTTGGTACAAAGTTGGATCACCTTATGAAGTTGTGCCTCCACCAAAAAAAAATTTAAAATGGCTGCCATTTTCAAGATGGCTGCCCAGTTACGTCAGTGTTTTCGTATGTCGGATTTTCATAAAAATCATCAAATCTCAAACATGACTGGACAGATTTCATTCCTATTTGGCAAAAAGTTGAATCACTATTAGAAGATGGGCATGCAGCAAAAAAAAAATAATCAAAATGGCCGACATTTCCAAGATGGCTGCCAAATACGTCAAATTTTCAACTTTGTCCGATTTCAACGAAATTTGATTTTTAGGTAGATTTTGACGCTGCGAACAAGATGGAAGCATGGAATTGGCTGCCAGGGGCGACATCAGCTATTGCTTGCAATTGCAAATCTAGTTATTATTACGCCTTCTTTCTTCCAATGATTTTTGTCCGGCTTCGTTCTCAGAGATGCCTGGACAGAATTCATTCATATTTGGTACAAAGTTGGATCAGCTTATGAAGTTGTGTCTCCACCAAAAAAAAATTTCAAAATGGCGGCCATTTCCAAGATTGCTGCCAAGTTACGTCAATGTTTTGAATTTGTCAAATTTCCATGAAAATCGTAAAATCTCCAAGATGCCTTTACAGAATTCTTTCATATTTTGCAAAAAGTTGAATCACCATAAGAAGATGGGCATGCAACAAAAAAAATTTCAAAATGGCCGACATTTCCAAGATGGCCGCCGAAATACGTCAAAATTTCAACTTTGTCCGATTTCAATGAAAATTGATTTCTAGGTAGATTTTGACGCTGCGAAAAACATGGAATAATCGAATTGGCTGCCAGGGGCGACATCAGCTATTGCTCGCAATTGCAAATCTTGTTATTATTGTTCTTCCACACATTTTTGTCCGGACTATTTTGGGAAGACGGTTCGAGGTAGGCAAATGAAACTTGGTAGGAAGTTAGATCACCGTAACGAGAAGTGCAGGCTACAAAAAAAAATTCAAAATGGCCGCCATTTCCAAGATGGCCGCCAAAATACGTCAAAATTTCAACGTTGTCGGATTTCAACGAAAATTGATTTCTAGGTAGATTTTGACGCTGCGAACAAGATGGAATCATCGAATTGGCTGCAAGGGGCGACATCAGCTATTGCTTGCAATTGCAAATCTAGTTATTATTATTGTTTCTTTCTTCCACCTCTTTTTGTCCACGCCAGTTCTCAATGATGCCTGGACAGAATTCATTCATATTTAGTACAAAGTTGGATCACCTTATGAAGTTGTACCTCCACCAAAAAAAAAATTTCAAAATGGCTGCCATTTCCAAGATGGCGGTCAAGTTACGTCAACATTTGAATTTTTCGGATTTCAATGGAAATCATAAAATCTCAAACATGCCTTGACAGAATTAGTTCATATTTGGCAAAAAATTGGATCACCTCTTCTTTCTCCATAGTAAAGTTTCGCTTAAGCTCGCATGTTGACAATCAAAATTTTATCATCTGCTTATTGAATGAGAATCTACATTTCTCGTACAAATGAAGGTGGTCTTGCCATTACTGCCTCGTTATAGTTCAATTTGATATACCACACGTGTTATATGTGATCTAGTTACTTCAATGGAGGTTTAAAAGATAACAAACCATCTTCAAAATAGGTTGCCTTAGGAATTTAAGTCGGAAGGAATAAATATTGCTCATAAATCAATATATTGTATTATGAAATTCAGTAAAATGTCAATTTTAGTATGATGTAATATACGCCACAGGGAAATTATAAATATTGCTAGTTTCAGTATTAGAGATAAAAAAATATATCTTTTACGTGTACAGCATAACGAAATTTACTGTTATTATGCAATTTTGGTACTTTTGTATCTTAGTGACAGTTTTGCAAGGGTTAACCATAAAAATTTGCACTGAAGCCAGACCTTATGATGTTCAATCCTTTCAACAATACAATAAATGATAATTATTGATACACTGTTTCTCAATGCTATACTATAATAAAGTCTATAAAAAGGCATTGTATATGTTATGACGTACATATAAAGAACAACATCCAGTACTGTTGTTGAGTTGAACAAAGTCATTTACCTCGCAGCTGAAGTGACATTAACACAGTCGGAAATTACATCAAATAGTTTGTTTGCTTATCTTAATTTTAAAGCCTGTATTCCTTTTGTACTACAAAAACAAGCTTGAAGCAATAAATATATTGATTTTGAAACAGAACAATACGGTGTTAATACGTTGACAGGATGTTGAATTCCGCTAAATAAAAACTTTTCCCAATTATCAGTTACAATTTAAGCTGTCTTGATCAATATGGCTAATAACTTGGGAACACATTAATTTTATAAAGCAATCAATTTTTGGTGACATTTATCATATTTTGAAGTGGCATTTATCCAGTTCTGAATTGAAAGTAATTTAGTACGAAACATTGCATAAAATTGTACTTAAGGTATAGCTCATGCATTAATGGATGGTACTGCAAACTGTATCATATAAATTTTATATAGAACTAATGAACCGTATCAGTGTGATCTGGGTATTCAATTTATCTTTTCACATCTTCTACCATCAAATCGATAAGAACTAAAGGCATCTTGGAATGTAATACATGAGTACATGTTCACTATACAATTAATGCATTAACTGGAATGAATATCAAAAAAGCCAATGCTGCAACGGTTTTTACCACTTAATGTTTCATAACTAAATCTTGTCCACTATATTACGTATATTGTTGAAAATGGAACAGGACTGGAAACAGGATAGTTATTTGATGTATGTCTCTACTTTAAAGCAAAAATAAAAGGATCACTTTTTTTCATTGTGGTCGATATGAAAATAAAAGGTCTTTGTTTTTCCACTCTGCCCAAATGTAAACTTAATATCCTTTAAAGAAATTTTTTGCAACTACTTAATGAAAATCGTTATATTCGGAAATAATGATTTCTTGATGGATGACAACAAATTCTTATTTCAGTATGTTTTTGAATTTATTGAAACAGTAAACGTTATATGTAATTTATTTGTATGGATTTGTATTCGATTACATGTGACTGCTATGTGTGTGAGTATTGTAAGAAAAGTTTAGGTTTACTGGGGGAGTTACCTGTCACTCAGGATTTGATCGTTCAAAATCAGGAATAGGTACAATAGACCAAATACATGGTTATCTTCTTAATAGATCAATAATTGTTTAATTGTTGAATGTTCCTATTTATATCTTGGGGTATACAAATTGCACGCTAAGTGTTCACTATAAAGATAACTACATGATTATTAATGATTAACTTAATTGTTATTTTTTAACACCTAATGTCGGCACTAAACTGAAAAAGTAGACTTGTCCCAGCAAACCCCGCCCAGTCAATCTTGAGTTTTATTACAATATGTGAATGAAAGTTGTTTTGTATATTGTCTTGTATTATATTGTCTTGTCTGTTTATGTTGAGGAGAACAACTTTGTAGCCTTCGGGCTGTTTGCAATCCTCGTTTAAATAAATAAAGCATAAAATTGATAAAGGGATTAAAAACCTTTATCCAGAATTGGTAGTGTTTAACTTATCTATTTGCCACGAAATAATGTCAGTACTATTGATGAATTACTCTGAAAGTATCGGAAATTTTACTTTTTATAAATAACTTGTTGCACTTTAATCTTAGTATATGTACCGGATCCTATAACAGGTAAGTCTTGTTGTTCCTGATCCCTTCTTGTTATCCATCGTTAACAGTATGGTCGCATATATTGATAAGCTGAAAAAAATATGAACAACAGCATTAAGTGGCAATATACAGTAGGGTGCGGACAAACCTCTCGCCAAGTTAACTTGAACCAGTCACAAAAACTCCTGTTAGTTAACATAGAACAACATAGAACCGTTTTAAGTTAACAGACTAGTCATAGTGCAAACGATTAAATCTCTTCTAGAGACGTGACTGGGCTGATCTGATTTGGTCATAGAGCCCTGATCGCTCTAAACTGTCATATAATTCTGATTGCTCTGACCTGTCATAGAGCCTAAACTGCTTTTATTATTAAAGTTAGAGTATTTACAGTTCTTGTATTGTTTACTTTTACCGACTTTGAATGAAATTCATTATTAATTTTATGTTCTCGGACAGAGCAGTCAGAATTGATGGGTTAATTAGAGCAGTCAGGGCTCTATGACAGGTCAAAGCAGTCATGATTCTATGACAGGTTGTAGAGATCTGGGCTCTATGATTGGTCAGAGCAGTCAGTATTGTATTACTGCTCCAAGTTAACGTAGGACTGTACTCATGATTGCTCCGCAAGTGTTAACAGAACTGTTCTCATGACTGCTCCGCAAGTGTTAACAGGACTGTTCTCATGACTGCTCCGCAAGTGTTAACAGGACTGTTCTCATGACTGCAAGTTAACTATGACGAAAGATTATGTATGCACCCTACTGTAGTAGTGATCAGTTAAAAACTTCAAAATGTAATATCCAGTTTAAAGTTTAGTATTTAAAATCTACAAGAAGTGTGTACAGAATATTTAAGACCAAAAAATCATTTAATCAAACAATATTTATTCATGGAACTGAAATTTAGTAAAAGGAAAAATTCTCTTGTTTTGTATTTCCAGTGTTAATGCATACTCATGGTGACATCAAGATGACGAACAACAATAAAAACGTCGTTCCATTGCTTAGTTCTACAATGTATTTCTTGAGACTCTGTCTTATGTACAATTACTCCATGTCCTCTCATTGTTCATTTAAAAGTTTCAGAAAAGTTTTCCCTAAAAATAACATAATGTTTTTATAAATTACGATGCTATAACGACTACTAAAACCAAAGAGAAATTTTGCATTTTTTTTCTACAGATTACGATAGAAAATGTTTCCAAAATCAGTTTCTGTTTTGATATGACACTCAAGTCTAAAGTAATTTTGTTTGTTTATACCAATATTCTTATTAAATAACATGCACAACATTCAAATCTTCGTATTGAAAACACAAAAACCAAAAAAAAAACACACATTTATATGTATTGTTGCTTTATGTCATATGCAAGGACGTTAAAATTAGTATTGTTTTGTTCATGTTTTGTGTTTATAAGGCATGCTTGAATGTAATTAACCCCTTGCTAGCTTTGTATCATCAGAAACTACCCAGTTGTCTGTTGCAGAAATGGTTTTATATTTGTGATGCTGTATAACCTAACCTGGTAATTTTAGTTATGCTTAAAAAACGAAGAGTAACTAATCATGCTTTTTGTTTTAACTCTCTTGTGCTTGTATTGACTGAGCAATGTTATTTCTAAATATATAGATGTAGTGAACAATATGTTTCATACAATTGAAAAAAAAGTTTGCATAGATACAAAACGACAGGAATGTATGAACGTTAAAGAAAATATTCATATTAAGTAAAATATAAAAGAGACTACATTTTTATTCACATTAAGTAAAATATACTAGAGACTACATTTTTGTATATAAAGTAAAGAATACAGAAGCCAACATTTTCTGTATACGGGGGTGATGAAGAACCAGAAATGTAATGTTCCATTTGCTAAACCCGGGACTCTTTCCCACTTATTTTCACTCCTAAATCATTTATTTTTATCATTCAGACATGTTTTATCTACTATCGAAAACAGGTACAGTCATTAAAAAGAAGAAAAGCAGCATTCTATTTTTTCGCCATCATGTATTTCTAAATATACGAACATACAGTAAATCGGCACAAAAATATATCTTACAAATGCTAACACATTCGTTGTTCTTCATGTAATTTCATCAATTTAACTTGATCCCTAACGTTTTCAGAATTCAGTCGTATGCACTGGCACTTACCTCTCAATCATATATAATACTACTGCAACATTTATATAACGAAGGTTTTGATTGGTCAAAACTGGCCGTCAATTCCTGGGACAAAGTAGGTTCCCTGCTTTTTCTGGTTCCTTATATTGTTACAAATTCACGAGTTAAAAATAGAACATGAAATTGATTTGTTTCAATAGAATCGCAATAACAGTACATTATTTGAATACCCGAGATCGTCAGTCTTGATTTGACGGTAAAAATACCCGTTTATAGGCTCCTCTACGCGTCGCCTATAAACGGCATTTTGACCGTCAAATCTACGATTGACGCCCTCGGGTATACAAATAATGTACTGTTATTAATTAATTGACTAAATTTGTGCCAATAATGTTCTCCTCTTTATTTCATTTCAGACCCTGCGACTACTACGGGAAATCCAGCTGCAACAGTTAGTATATTGCTTGATTCTTTACTGGCTGTTTACCGACTTTCGTTCCTATTCTTATGTTCTACCTTTCTAGTTTGCTGTCAACCTGTCAAGTAAAGTGGTCGAATATACTTAAACTCTCTGTGATTTATTTCAACTTAATGCCTAAAATGATTTGAGTTAGCTTCTACAAGAAATTTATACTTGAAGGTGTGCAAATATTGCAGTGAACGTCGAAAACTTGTACATAAAGTTATATTATGTCACAACTGAAGACTAAACGAAGAAATATACTATCAACGGAAATTCAGACTAGTTCTATATCAGTACATTGACAAACAAATACCAAAGCATCAAGCAGAAAACTGGCAATATGAAGGGAACACAAATGGAGACAACAGAACAGACAAAAAATAAAAAAGCAGGACTGGATATAAACATACAAAAATATTTTTTTAGCAGTGTTCACCCCATAGAAACGGTATAACATCAGACTATCCTTAGTTATTGCATATCAGTAAAAAATCTGGAATTCTATTGGCCTAAAACCAATCACATGACATTCTCTGTCTTGCGGTATTGATGCCATTGGTCCGAAAAAAATCTTATATGAACCGATAGTTGCAGTCATTACCAGATATGGACCGGTAGTTGCAGTCAATACCAAATATTGACCGATCGGTTGAATTGTGAGGGACCGACCATTTAACTTGAAGGGGGGTGGGGGCTATGGTTTTTTTCTAAAAAAATATTTTGGATCTGATTTTATGTGAAAAAAATATTTTGGCTGCCAAAATGATGAAAAAAAATTTTCTGAATGAGGCTTTCTGCCCCAAAAAATAATGTTAATTTTGAGAAAAAAAATATTTTGTTGATACGCGTGCAAAAAATTAATAATCTGTTTCGCGCGAAGCGCGAAAAAAAATTTTCTGTCCAGAAAAAAAAACCATAACCCCCCCACCCCCTTCAGGTTAAATGGTCGGTCCCTGACGTCAGTTCAAGAAGAATTTACTTTAACAACGTAAAAAGTGTTCACTGGTATACTAGTTAACTGATGATTACAGAAGTGGAATATTTCAACTCAGATTTATATTCATGAGAAAAATGATTACATTGATTGCAGTTTTTTTTTATTTTGCAAATAAATAAAGTAGAAAAAACTTGAAGCTTTTAAACACTCTCAAACGGAAAAATAAAAAATGAATAACAAACAATATCATTTATTCGGTTTATTCAATGCAATAAACACAATAGTAACTGATTTAAACGGCAATATCGTAAATAGACTGCCCTCGAGGCCATGGTATTGACCTGAGAAATGATCTGTCCGCGCCTTCGGCTTGGGCCATATCATTCCTCTGGTCCATACCATGGCACTCGGGCAGTCTATGTATTACGATATTGCCGTATACATCAGTTACTATTATATAAATATCAACATAATGTGTGATACGCTTGATATAAAAAGTAGTGCATGGAGTCAAATTTAATATGTGTCAGACTAGTAATTATCACAAGATTTATTGTTGCTTCGGTATTCATTTGAAAATTTATAAGAAAGTCAAAACATTTATTTTCAGGCGTCCGCATGAATTTTGGTATGATGCTGACGATTGTGTGTCAGTGGTTTCTTTCTCCTCTAGTTAATTTTTGATAAACTTTACATTGGTAATTGCCAAACTTGAAAACTAACACTAACAGTTTCTTTTTCCACAAAAAAACCTGGATTGAACATTGCTGCACACGAACTAATGAATAAAAACAAAAGTGGCGAACAAATAGTCCCTACAGGTATCCCGTTATATGGAAAACTTATTAAAAAATTATTTAAAAAAACATGTTTTAATACCTCAAAAATGTCAAATTTTGGCACTGGCATCCATATCATGTTGGCACATGTTAGCCATATTTGTAGCATAGGTCACATTCTTATATATTTTTTTTACATTTTATAGCACAGATAGTTTATTGAATGCTGGAACATTGATTTTAATATATCAAGGTGAAAAGCAGAATATTAAGTTAAAAAATCTACAGAAATTGCGACTTTACCTATGTTTCCTTAATGATGGATATTCCGTTAAATCAACAGAGTTTAATACAAAATATCTTGAAGCCATCTTTTACTGCTGTCAGTAGAGAAAGGGGGCTAATTGTTCACCGCTTAAAGCCATTGTATTGCTTAACTCGAGTTTTAAGCAAGTTTGCCAAAGCCCTTTTGGAAAAAAAATTCAAATAGCCAAAATATATAGTCAGGTCATTCAACTTAAGTTTCCGTTTTACAGATCATGTTCATTCACTACACAATCTTCAATTTTAGGATCAGCTGCATTTCATGTACGTAATAAGCTAGAAATATACAAGGACACTGATTCAAGATCATAAGCACATCCATATTAATAACTCAGGATTTCTGAAATCAAGATTTCACGAATTTCTTGATGATTTTCCAAAAGTGAACTTATCGTTTTTCAGCAGTAATATTCCAACAATTTCGGCCCATTTTCCAACTCAGTCCCCGTTATCACGGCTGTAGTTTCTGGGATAATTTTGCCATCTGAATTCACTGTTTCAAAAATCTAAAGTAAGATTATATCTAAGTTTATATTCAACTTTTGTTGCAATTGTCATTACAGAAGTTTACAGTCGTACCCATAATTTGACATATCGTTATTATATTTTAGCCCGAAATAATTAATAGATTTTTAGCAGATACTGTTTATTACCAAACTTGCAAATATAATTTAAATCGGACTGATGGAATGGTTATTTCCGAGTGGAATGCATGGAGCAGATACTGTTAAAAATATGCGATAATACCTTCATTTTGTTTTTGGTTTTTTTTTTT